>JAAVTI010000996.1:0-14404 GCA_011947335.1 Phytophthora constricta
GAGCTGTGGGCCGCCGAAGCCATTGCTGGCCAACCTCAAGGTGTTCGGTTGCCACGCATACGTGCATGTGGCGAAGGAGAAGCGGACCAAGCTGGATGCGCGGTCAGTGCGGTGCAGGTTCCTGGGGTACTCGGACCACGAGAAAGCGTATCGGTTCGAGGAGATCGAGAGTGGTCGCGTGCTGGTGAGCCGCGATGCACAGTTCATGGAAGATGTTTTCGACGGTGGAAGACGTGACTACAATCCAAAGGAGGCGCTGGTGAGCCTTCAAGATGCGGAAGAATACACCACGGATGAAGATGAACAGTCAATATCGAACGACGAAAATGAAGAGGCTGCGCGGGATGATGATTTTGAGCCCGGCAGCAAGAGACACCCGCGGACGCAGTCGCTGGAGGAAGCGGTAGAGACCCCGAGTGCCAAGCGATACGCGTCAGAGAATCGACGCCAAGGACTGGATGAGATGTCTGCCATGGCTCTGGACAACGACAATAGCTTTGAGGCGGTGTACGTCGTGGATTCAGTGGGAGAAATGCCGACCACGTTCAAGTCGGCGATGGAATCCAGCGACGCACGCAAGTGGAAGGAGGCCTGCGACTCGGAGTACGACTCGCTGTGCAAGCACGACACATGGGACGTGGTGCCGCTGCCCAAGGGACGCAAGGCAATCGGCTGTCGATGGGTCTTCCGCGTAAGGAGAACCAAGCCGGCGAGATCGAGCGATACAAGGCGCGCCTGGTGGCCAAGGGCTTCTCGCAGAAGCACGGCATCGACTACGATGAGACCTTCGCGCCCGTGGCCAGTTCACGTCCATCCGGATCGTGCTAGACGATATGAAGTACGGGCTCAAGCTGCACCAGATGGACGTCAAGACGGCCTTTCTCAATGGCGTCCTGGATGAAGACATCTACATGCAGCAGCCGGACGGATACGCAGACGAGGGACACCCGGATCATGTGTGCAAGCTCAAGCGCGCGCTGTACGGTCTCAAGCAGTCGCCGCGCATGTGGAACCACACCATCGACGACTTCATGCTCAAGCTGACTTCGACAAGTGCGAGACCGACCACTGCGTCTACGTCAAGCGCAACGGTGACAGCATGGTGCTCGTGGTGCTATACGTAGACGACCTGGTGATTGCGAGCAGCGATGACGACATGCTCAAGGCGACCAAGAGCGCACTGAGCAAGCGGTTCGAGATGACGGATCTAGGCGAACTGAGCTACTTTCTCGGAATGGAGATCAAGCAAGACGTCAAGGCTGGCGAGGTGACCATGCGGCAGACCAAGTTTGCGCGGAGCATCCTGAGCAAATTCAGCATGGAGAACAGCAAGCCCGTGAAGACGCCGCAGGACCCTGGACTCAAGTTGACCAAAGCTATGTGCGACGGCGGGTGCAAGCATGACGACACCATGGCAGGCGTGCCTTACCGGAACGCTGTGGGCTGCCTCATGTATTTGATGGTGGGCACCCGACCGGATCTGGCTGCGGCAGTGGGCACGCTGAGTCAGTTCGCTGCAGACCCGTGCCGCACTGGCAAGCACTCAAGCGCGTCCTCCGCTATATCAGGCACGGCGACGCACGGCATCGAGTTTCGCACCAAGGACCAAGACGGCGTCTGCGGCTACTCGGATGCGGACTGGGCGGGCGCTATGGAGTCGCGCCGCAGCACGAGCGGATACGCGTTCATGATGAGCGGTGGATGCGTGAGCTGGCGCAGCAAGAAGCAGAGGACAGTGGCGCTATCATCGACGGAAGCCGAGTACATGGCACTATCGGAGGCAACACAGGAGGCGGTGTGGCTCAAGGCGTTTCTGTGCGAGATAGGCGAAGCCACAGGGGCAAGGCGATCAAGATCTACGAAGACAACCAAGGATCCATCGCGCTGGCCAAGAACCCGAGTTTCACAAGCGCACCAAGCACATCGACATTCGCTACCACTTCGTGCGCGAGAAGGTCGAGGACGAAGAAGTGGTGCTCGAGTATTGCCCGACGCAAGACATGCTGGCGGACCTGATGACCAAGCCCATTCCAGCGGCGCAGTTCGATTTTCTCCGGAGCAAGCTCGGCATCGAAGCGCCAAAGGCTGTCGAGTCGAGTGGGTGTGTTGTCAAGGAGACGCCTCGAGCAGCTGCGGTATACCGGTAGGGTACCGGTATGACCTTCACTCAGTGGCACTGCAATCACTCTGGCGATTACGGGACGAAGATTACTTCCCACTGATTACGCCATAAATGATTACGCTGCACGTGGGTACAAGATTGTGGGTACAAGATGGGCATCGACGTGGCGCTCTGCGATTGGCTGAAATAACTCAGTGTACCCAGCAGGAAATCCAGTAGGCTTAGAGGTAGCAAGGAGTTTGTGAACTAAGGACCTAAATCAATCACTTTGCATTTTGCCAACAACGACCCAAGCCTTTAGGTTATGAGCCCAAGCTCTACCTTCCAAGACCCCGACTACGCCTTCGCCATGGACGCCACGCCGCCTTCCGCCTTCCGCATCAACAAGTTCGACGGAGCTAACTTCCACACGTGGAAGTTCAAGATGCAGATGGTGCTGGAAGAGCGCGAGCTGTGGGAAGTCACGTGCGGGGAGATCAAGCTGGAGAACTGCCAGACGGCGACCGATCAAGCGCTCTTCCGGAAGAAGTCGCGCAAGGCGCTGGCGATCATCTGTCTTGCGATGGAGGACTCGCAGCTGCCGCTGGTGCGGTCGGCCAAGGACGCGCATGATGCATGGTCAAGACTGGAAGGACACTTCGAGAAGAAGAGCCTGGCGAACAAGCTCTTCCTTCGTCGTCGATTCTTCACGCTCATGATGGAGGTGATGATGTGCTGCAACACATCAACAAGCTCAAGACTCTGGCGGAACAGCTCGACGCGGTCGGCGCTCCAGTCAGCGAGGACGACTTGGTGATCACGCTTCTCGGCCTGAGCGAGTCGTACCAGTTCCTGATCACGGCGTTGGAATCAAGATCCGACACGCTGACGTGGGAGCTGGTGACGTCTCGGCTGCTACATGAAGACATGAAGCGCAAGGAGCAGGGTGGCGATGGAGATGGCGCCGCGCCTGGTCAGGCGTTCATGATGAGGACAACAAGCGCAAGGGCCGACCGTCGAAGAAGAGCGGTGCGTGCCACAACTGCGGCAAGTATGGACACTGGATCGCGGAGTGCCCCTCGCGGATCAGGACAACATGGAGCGGCAGCGCTCGCAGCGTGCCAACGTCGCGCATGAGGACGACTCTGGCGACTATCTCTTCTTCGTAGACGGCGATGGCGATATGGCCATGGCGGCGTTGGCGAATGGTGCATGGCTGGTCGACTCGGGTGCGACGCAACACATGGCGCACTCGAAGAAGTTCATGAGAAACTACAAGGCTTTCACTCCGGTCGACGTGCGTCTCGCAGACGACGGTGTGGTTCAGGCGATCGGCAGCGGCGACATCGTCATGGAAATGAAGACGCCTCGCGGCACCAAGAAGGGTGTGCTCACGAACGTGTGGCACATTCCCAAGCTAACGCGCAATCTCTTCTCGATCGGGCGTTTCACCAAGGACGTCGGATCGGTGACCTTCGACAGCGACGGATGCTTCATCGAGCTGAAGGGGATGAAGTGCACGATCGGCGCACGTGAGGGCAAGCTGTTCAAGCTGTGCATGACGCCCGTGCGCCTGAACGAAGCGAATTCGGCGATCCCGAACGGGAGCCAAGGGGACATCAAGTCGTACCTCTGGCACCTTCGACTCGGCCACATTGGTCACGCTGGACTCGACGCCATCGTCAAGAAGAAAATCGGCGTCGGCATTGACCTCGGGTCGGCGAGCAAGTGGGAGATGTGCGACGGATGTGCGCTCGGCAAGCAGACGCGAGTGCCGTTCCAGTCGACATCACCCAAGCGTGCCAAAGAACTGCTGGAGGTTGTGCACAGTGACGTGTGCGGGCCCATGAGCACCCCGACGTTCGGGGGTATGCGCTACTTCGTCACCTTTATTGACGACAAGTCGCGCTACTGCGTGGTGTACCTGGTGAGGAACAAATGGGAGGTGGTCGACAAGTTCGCGCACTTCGTGGCGTTTGCGGAGACGCAAACCGGCAAGCGCGTCAAGGAGCTTCGCAGTGACAACGGCGGTGAGTACAAGTCCGACAAGATGGCCAAGCTCTGCAGCAAGCGTGGCATCGTGCAGAAGTTCACGCCGCCATACACACCGCAGCTCAACGGAATCGCGGAGCGCATGAACCGGACGCTAGTGGAATGCGCTCGGTGCATGCTGGAGCACGCGAAGCTGTCCAAGGCATACTGGGGGAAGCAGTCGTGACGGCCATGTTCCTGCGCAACCGCTGTCCGACACGCGTCCTGACAACGATAAGTCTCCCTACGAGCTGTGGGCCGCCAAGAAGCCATTGCTGGCCAACCTCAAGGTGTTCGGTTGCCACGCATACGTGCATGTGGCGAAGGAGAAGCGGACCAAGCTGGATGCGCGGTCAGTGCGGTGCAGGTTCCTGGGGTACTCGGACCACGAGAAAGCGTATCGGTTCGAGGAGATCGAGAGTGGTCGCGTGCTGGTGAGCCGCGATGCACAGTTCATGGAAGATGTTTTCGACGGTGGAAGACGTGACTACAATCCAAAGGAGGCGCTGGTGAGCCTTCAAGATACGGAAAGAATACACCACGGATGAAGATGAACAGTCAATATCGAACGACGAAAATGAAGAGGCTGCGCGGGATGATGATTTTGAGCCCGGCAGCAAGAGACACCCGCGGACGCAGTCGCTGGAGGAAGCGGTAGAGACCCCGAGTGCCAAGCGATACGCGTCAGAGAATCGACGCCAAGGACTGGATGAGATGTCTGCCATGGCTCGGGACAACGACAATAGCTTTGAGGCGGTGTACGTCGTGGATTCAGTGGGAGAAATGCCGACCACGTTCAAGTCGGCGATGGAATCCAGCGACGCACGCAAGTGGAAGGAGGCCTGCGACTCGGAGTACGACTCGCTGTGCAAGAACGACACATGGGACGTGGTGCCGCTGCCCAAGGGACGCAAGGCAATCGGCTGTCGATGGGTCTTCCGCGTAAAGGAGAACCAAGCCGGCGAGATCGAGCGATACAAGGCGCGCCTGGTGGCCAAGGGCTTCTCGCAGAAGCACGGCATCGACTACGATGAGACCTTCGCGCCCGTGGCCAGTTCACGTCCATCCGGATCGTGCTAGCGATAGCTGCCAAGTACGGGCTCAAGCTGCACCAGATGGACGTCAAGACGGCCTTTCTCAATGGCGTCCTGGATGAAGACATCTACATGCAGCAGCCGGACGGATACGCAGACGAGGGACACCCGGATCATGTGTGCAAGCTCAAGCGCGCGCTGTACGGTCTCAAGCAGTCGCCGCGCATGTGGAACCACACCATCGACGACTTCATGCTCAAGCTGGACTTCGACAAGTGCGAGACCGACCACTGCGTCTACGTCAAGCGCAACGGTGACAGCATGGTGCTCGTGGTGCTATACGTAGACGACCTGGTGATTGCGAGCAGCGATGACGACATGCTCAAGGCGACCAAGAGCGCACTGAGCAAGCGGTTCGAGATGACGGATCTAGGCGAACTGAGCTACTTTCTCGGAATGGAGATCAAGCAAGACGTCAAGGCTGGCGAGGTGACCATGCGGCAGACCAAGTTTGCGCGGAGCATCCTGAGCAAATTCAGCATGGAGAACAGCAAGCCCGTGAAGACGCCGCAGGACCCTGGACTCAAGTTGACCAAAGCTATGTGCGACGGCGGGTGCAAGCATGACGACACCATGGCAGGCGTGCCTTACCGGAACGCTGTGGGCTGCCTCATGTATTTGATGGTGGGCACCCGACCGGATCTGGCTGCGGCAGTGGGCACGCTGAGTCAGTTCGCTGCAGACCCGTGCCCCACGCACTGGCAAGCACTCAAGCGCGTCCTCCGCTATCCAAGGCACGGCGACGCACGGCATCGAGTTTCGCACCAAGGACCAAGACGGCGTCTGCGGCTACTCGGATGCGGACTGGGCGGGCGATGTGGAGTCGCGCCGCAGCACGAGCGGATACGCGTTCATGATGAGCGGTGGATGCGTGAGCTGGCGCAGCAAGAAGCAGAGGACAGTGGCGCTATCATCGACGGAAGCCGAGTACATGGCACTATCGGAGGCAACACAGGAGGCGGTGTGGCTCAAGGCGTTTCTGTGCGAGATAGGCGAAGCCACAGAGGGCAAGGCGATCAAGATCTACGAAGACAACCAAGGATCCATCGCGCTGGCCAAGAACCCCGAGTTTCACAAGCGCACCAAGCACATCGACATTCGCTACCACTTCGTGCGCGAGAAGGTCGAGGACGAAGAAGTGGTGCTCGAGTATTGCCCGACGCAAGACATGCTGGCGGACCTGATGACCAAGCCCATTCCAGCGGCGCAGTTCGATTTTCTCCGGAGCAAGCTCGGCATCGAAGCGCCAAAGGCTGTCGAGTCGAGTGGGAGTGTTGTCAAGGAGACGCCTCGAGCAGCTGCGGTATACCGGTAGGGTACCGGTATGACCTTCACTCAGTGGCACTGCAATCACTCTGGCGATTACGGGACGAAGATTACTTCCCACTGATTACGCCATAAATGATTACGCTGCACGTAGGTACAAGATTGTGGGTACAAGATGGGCATCGACGTGGCGCTCTGCGATTGGCTGAAATAACTCAGTGTACCCAGCAGGAAATCCAGTAGGCTTAGAGGTAGCAAGGAGTTTGTGAACTAAGGACCTAAATCAATCACTTTGCATTTTGCCAACAACGACCCAAGCCTACACCCAAGATCGAGGCCAAGACTCCGTTTGAGATCGTGTACAAGTCGAAGCCGAGTGTGAAGCACATGCGTATCTTCGGGTGTCGCGCATATGTGCTGACGCCGAAGGAGAAGCGTCTCAAGTGGGACGCGAAGGCTCGCGCCGGTGTGTTCATGGGCTACGAGGAAGTGTCGAAGGCCTACCGAGTTTATGACATCGAGGCGGGGAAGGTGGTGATCAGTCGCGATGTCACCTTCGACGAGTCGACTTTTGGCGTTTCGGCGATGGATCAGGATGACGATGTGGACGAAGCCGTTCTCAATTTCGACAACCTGGATATCAGCGATGCTGTCCCTGCCCAGACGGTTCAAGCAGGCGGGGAAACGCAAGAACCGCTCCGACAGTAACCGCAACATGGGTCAAGCGAGTCGTGGAGCTGGTCTGGAAGAAGCAAAGTGCGCCGAACGAGTCGTTCAGCGCGGACCAAAACGCCGTTCAAGTGTGCGAGTGGAATCAGGGCCAAGTGACGAAGAAGAAAAGATGATGAAGACAGTTCAAGTCCTCCTGTATTCTGGCGTGCGAGTGCCAACGCCGTGGAAGCAAGCGATTTGTCGGAGCCATCGACGTTCCAAGAGGCGATCAACGGACCCGACCAAGCGCACTGGCGCAAAGCCATTCGTGCGGAACTCAAGTCGATGCGTCTACGTGGTGTGTTCCGCGGTGCGAAGCTACCATCAGGTCAGCGTGCCATCGGTACGAAGTGGGTGTTCAAGATCAAGCGAAAAGCCGATGGATCAATCGAGAAGTACAAGGCGCGCCTGGTGGCCAAGGCTAAGCAGAAGTACGGCATCGACTACACGAGACGTTCTCGCCTGTGATCAAGTACGACGCTGCCATGGTCGCCCGGCAATATTTTGGTTGGCCCGTCGACCAACTGGACGTGGTGACTGCGTTCCTGTGCGGCATCATGAAGAACTCGTGTTTGCGTCGTTCCGGAAGGCGTGGAGCTGGATGGCGATTTCGACTGCGTGGAGTTACTGAAGCCATCTACGGTCTCAAGACAGGCTCGCGCGTGTGGAACGAGACGTTCGACGGTTGTGTTCCATCGTTTCACGTGTCGGCTTATGACCCGTGCCTCTACATCAAGGAAGTCGACGGTCATTGCGTGCTGCTGCTCGTGTACGTGGACGACGTACTGATTACCGGGAGTTCGGCTGAGCTCATCAGGCAGACCAAGCGCGAGCTGAAGACTCGCTTCGAGATGACCGACAGCGGCAAGTAGTGCCTTCATTCTAGGCATCGAGTTGGTAGACGGCCCGAACGGCAGCGTGACGATGTGCCAGCGGCGGTATGTGGATGACATCCTGAAGCGTTTCGGTATGGACGAGTGCAAGGCTGTGGTGTCTCCCGTGGATTTGAGCTCACGACTGGTTGCGAGCGACTTGGCGATCAAGCTGAACGCGCCATTTCGTGAAGCTGTGGGTGCGCTCATGCATCTCGACTGCGACTGCCCGGACATTGCATATGCTGTGGGCTGTGTCACGCTTTATGGAGAATCGCGGAGGAGCACTGGATGGCCGTGAAGCGCATATTTCATATCTGCAGGGAACAAGTCACACGGCATCTGCTTCAAGCCTGGTGACAGCGTGGACTTTCGTGGTCTCTGACGCAGCTGGGTGGCGTCTCGCGGATCGCAAGTCGACTTCGGGCTACGTGTTCCTGCTAACAGGTGCTCCCATCAGTTGGGGAAGCAAGAAGCATCGAGCGTGTCGCTATCAACGAGTGAAGCGGAGTACATCGCGCTGAGCCTGGCCATCAAAGAGGCAAGTGGGTGCACCGATTGGTGTGTGAAATGCTCACGGTTGCTGGAGAAGCGTGCCCGGAGCTCAAGATTTTCGGACAACGGTCATGCATCAAGATGACGAAGAACCCCGTGAACCACGGTCGCGCCAAGCACATCGACATCAAGTACCACCACATCCGCGATGAAGTAAAACGCGGTAAGGCGGTTTCGTACTGTGAGAACTGCGACGTGCTGGCGATATCATGACAAAGGCGATGCCGGGCCGCACGAGAACTGACTCAGGCTCTCGGCGTGACAAGTGTTCGCGAGGGCGTATTGCGGTACCTGAGTTATGGTACTCGTGGGGTACCGGTATACTGGTACGAGTACCGGTTGCCAATGACCAACACTCACCGCCTGCTCAATCATTCTGTATGTTTACGCTACATGTTTGCGTCATCGATGTTTACGCCACGCTGGATACTTGCGACAGGATACTGGGTACAGATGGGCAAGATGCGTGGCGCTCTGTGATTGGCTGGAGCAACTCAGGAATCCAGTAGAGTGTCCAGTAGAATATCTAGTAGGCTTAGAGGTAGCAAGCACTTTGAACTAAGGACCGAATCAATCACTTTCCAATTTTCCTTCAAACCCCAAGTGGTCAAGTGTCTTCGCTCGGTCGACTCCAGACCTCAAGCCTCCCTCCGCTTCGTCCTCAAGATCTGTGCTAACAGGGTTATGAGCCCAAGCACCATGTCCTCTACTCAAGACGCCTCGACCAAGGTCTCCATCGACAAGTTCGACGGCGAAACTACGCGACGTGGAACCGCTACATGCGCGCTGTTTCTGAAGTCAGTGTGGCATGTCGTGAATTGGGAGACAACGCCAGCGTTCGCGGACTCGCGGATCAAGGATGAGTACGTCAAGGCGAGCAACATCGCGTTTGGACTGATGTTACTCCACATAATGCGGACTACCATCACGTGGTGGCGACTGTGAAGAAGCGTGGGTCGCGTGGGCGCGATTGAAGACGCTCTACGGCGGGTCGCAGAAGGCTGGACGCATCTACCTGAAGCGCCAGCTCTTCAGCATGGAGATGGAGGAAGGCGGCAATGTCTTGCATCACGCAACGAGGTCCTCACCATCAGCGCCAGCTCAGCAGCATCGGCGCCAAGATGGAGGATGAGACGTGGCGATCTGCTTGCTACGCAGTCCTCCCAAAGAGCTACGAGAATGTGTGCTGAACCTGGAGATGGTGCGCGGAGCTGCGGTCGCAAGACGTTGTGAAGGTGCTGACGAATGAGCATCAAGCGACAGGGCGAGAAGACGGCTACAGTGAAGACTGAAGACGCTGCGAAGGCGTTCAGTGCCGAGCGAGAGTCTCGCCAGTGTGCGTACTGCGGGAAATCGGGGCACACGATTGAACGGTGCTGGACCAAGCAGAAGGATGAGAATCGAGGAGCTCGACGCGGCGGTGGCTACAACCGTGGACGCAGGGCCAACATCAACTGGAGGAACGACGTGGACGACTACGACCGAGTGGCGTTTGCGGTTTCGTTAGAGTGTGGACATATCGACGGGCAAGGGTATGTCCGGCATGTGGGCGATCGACAGTGGAGCGACGCACCACATCTGCAACAACAAGGCCAAGTTCGCTGAAATCGATGAACTGGGACGAGGGCGAACTGTCGGTGGCTGACGGCAACAAGGCTGCAATCAAGGGTGTGGGGACTATCATGGAACGGGTGGTCCTGCCTGTTAAAGGTCACAGATCTTGGAGGACGAAGCGGAGGGAGGCTTGAGGCTCTGAGAGTCGACCGGAGCGAAGACACTTGACCACT
Organism: Phytophthora constricta; assembly: GCA_011947335.1. NCBI lineage: Eukaryota > Oomycota > Peronosporomycetes > Peronosporales > Peronosporaceae > Phytophthora > Phytophthora constricta. The sequence continues at coordinate 10,418 of JAAVTI010000996.1, forward strand.
TGGGGTTTGATGGAGAATTGGAAAGTGATTGATTCGGTCCTTAGTTCGCAAAGTGCTTGCTACCTCTAAGCCTACTAGATATTCTACTGGATACACTCTACTGGATTCCTGAGTTGCTCCAGCCAATCACAGAGCGCCACGCATCTTGCCCATCTTGTACCCAGTATCCTGTCGCAAGTATCCAGCGTGGCGTAACATCCACGATGACGCAAACATGTAGCGTAAACATGTTGTCAAGGAGACGCCTCGAGCAGCTGCGGTATACCGGTAGGGTACCGGTATGACCTTCACTCAGTGGCACTGCAATCACTCTGGCGATTACGGGACGAAGATTACTTCCCACTGATTACGCCATAAATGATTACGCTGCACGTGGGTACAAGATTGTGGGTACAAGATGGGCATCGACGTGGCGCTCTGCGATTGGCTGAAATAACTCAGTGTACCCAGCAGGAAATCCAGTAGGCTTAGAGGTAGCAAGGAGTTTGTGAACTAAGGACCTAAATCAATCACTTTGCATTTTGCCAACAACGACCCAAGCCTTTAGGTTATGAGCCCAAGCTCTACCTTCCCTGCCCAAGACCCCGACTACGCCTTCGCCATGGACGCCACGCCGCCTTCCGCCTTCCGCATCAACAAGTTCGACGGAGCTAACTTCCACACGTGGAAGTTCAAGATGCAGATGGTGCTGGAAGAGCGCGAGCTGTGGGAAGTCACGTGCGGGGAGATCAAGCTGGAGAACTGCCAGACGGCGACCGATCAAGCGCTCTTCCGGAAGAAGTCGCGCAAGGCGCTGGCGATCATCTGTCTTGCGATGGAGGACTCGCAGCTGCCGCTGGTGCGGTCGGCCAGGACGCGCATGATGCATGGTCAAGACTGGAAGGACACTTCGAGAAGAAGAGCCTGGCGAACAAGCTCTTCCTTCGTCGTCGATTCTTCACGCTCATGATGGAGGAAGGTGATGATGTGCTGCAACACATCAACAAGCTCAAGACTCTGGCGGAACAGCTCGACGCGGTCGGCGCTCCAGTCAGCGAGGACGACTTGGTGATCACGCTTCTCGGGAGCCTGAGCGAGTCGTACCAGTTCCTGATCACGGCGTTGGAATCAAGATCCGACACGCTGACGTGGGAGCTGGTGACGTCTCGGCTGCTACATGAAGACATGAAGCGCAAGGAGCAGGGTGGCGATGGAGATGGCGCCGCGCCTGGTCAGGCGTTCATGATGAGGGACAACAAGCGCAAGGGCCGACCGTCGAAGAAGAGCGGTGCGTGCCACAACTGCGGCAAGTATGGACACTGGATCGCGGAGTGCCCCTCGCGGATCCAGGACAACATGGAGCGGCAGCGCTCGCAGCGTGCCAACGTCGCGCATGAGGACGACTCTGGCGACTATCTCTTCTTCGTAGACGGCGATGGCGATATGGCCATGGCGGCGTTGGCGAATGGTGCATGGCTGGTCGACTCGGGTGCGACGCAACACATGGCGCACTCGAAGAAGTTCATGAGAAACTACAAGGCTTTCACTCCGGTCGACGTGCGTCTCGCAGACGACGGTGTGGTTCAGGCGATCGGCAGCGGCGACATCGTCATGGAAATGAAGACGCCTCGCGGCACCAAGAAGGGTGTGCTCACGAACGTGTGGCACATTCCCAAGCTAACGCGCAATCTCTTCTCGATCGGGCGTTTCACCAAGGACGTCGGATCGGTGACCTTCGACAGCGACGGATGCTTCATCGAGCTGAAGGGGATGAAGTGCACGATCGGCGCACGTGAGGGCAAGCTGTTCAAGCTGTGCATGACGCCCGTGCGCCTGAACGAAGCGAATTCGGCGATCCCGAACGGGAGCCAAGGGGACATCAAGTCGTACCTCTGGCACCTTCGACTCGGCCACATTGGTCACGCTGGACTCGACGCCATCGTCAAGAAGAAAATCGGCGTCGGCATTGACCTCGGGTCGGCGAGCAAGTGGGAGATGTGCGACGGATGTGCGCTCGGCAAGCAGACGCGAGTGCCGTTCCAGTCGACATCACCCAGCGTGCCAAAGAACTGCTGGAGGTTGTGCACAGTGACGTGTGCGGGCCCATGAGCACCCCGACGTTCGGGGGTATGCGCTACTTCGTCACCTTTATTGACGACAAGTCGCGCTACTGCGTGGTGTACCTGGTGAGGAACAAATGGGAGGTGGTCGACAAGTTCGCGCACTTCGTGGCGTTTGCGGAGACGCAAACCGGCAAGCGCGTCAAGGAGCTTCGCAGTGACAACGGCGGTGAGTACAAGTCCGACAAGATGGCCAAGCTCTGCAGCAAGCGTGGCATCGTGCAGAAGTTCACGCCGCCATACACACCGCAGCTCAACGGAATCGCGGAGCGCATGAACCGGACGCTAGTGGAATGCGCTCGGTGCATGCTGGAGCACGCGAAGCTGTCCAAGGCATACTGGGGGAAGCAGTCGTGACGGCCATGTTCCTGCGCAACCGCTGTCCGACACGCGTCCTGGACAACGATAAGTCTCCCTACGAGCTGTGGCCGCCAAGAAGCCATTGCTGGCCAACCTCAAGGTGTTCGGTTGCCACGCATACGTGCATGTGGCGAAGGAGAAGCGGACCAAGCTGGATGCGCGGTCAGTGCGGTGCAGGTTCCTGGGGTACTCGGACCACGAGAAAGCGTATCGGTTCGAGGAGATCGAGAGTGGTCGCGTGCTGGTGAGCCGCGATGCACAGTTCATGGAAGATGTTTTCGACGGTGGAAGACGTGACTACAATCCAAAGGAGGCGCTGGTGAGCCTTCAAGATGCGGAAGAATACACCACGGATGAAGATGAACAGTCAATATCGAACGACGAAAATGAAGAGGCTGCGCGGGATGATGATTTTGAGCCCGGCAGCAAGAGACACCCGCGGACGCAGTCGCTGGAGGAAGCGGTAGAGACCCCGAGTGCCAAGCGATACGCGTCAGAGAATCGACGCCAAGGACTGGATGAGATGTCTGCCATGGCTCGGGACAACGACAATAGCTTTGAGGCGGTGTACGTCGTGGATTCAGTGGGAGAAATGCCGACCACGTTCAAGTCGGCGATGGAATCCAGCGACGCACGCAAGTGGAAGGAGGCCTGCGACTCGGAGTACGACTCGCTGTGCAAGAACGACACATGGGACGTGGTGCCGCTGCCCAAGGGACGCAAGGCAATCGGCTGTCGATGGGTCTTCCGCGTAAAGGAGAACCAAGCCGGCGAGATCGAGCGATACAAGGCGCGCCTGGTGGCCAAGGGCTTCTCGCAGAAGCACGGCATCGACTACGATGAGACCTTCGCGCCCGTGGCCATGTTCACGTCCATCCGGATCGTGCTAGCGATAGCTGCCAAGTACGGGCTCAAGCTGCACCAGATGGACGTCAAGACGGCCTTTCTCAATGGCGTCCTGGATGAAGACATCTACATGCAGCAGCCGGACGGATACGCAGACGAGGGACACCCGGATCATGTGTGCAAGCTCAAGCGCGCTGTACGGTCTCAAGCAGTCGCCGCGCATGTGGAACCACACCATCGACGACTTCATGCTCAAGCTGACTTCGACAAGTGCGAGACCGACCACTGCGTCTACGTCAAGCGCAACGGTGACAGCATGGTGCTCGTGGTGCTATACGTAGACGACCTGGTGATTGCGAGCAGCGATGACGACATGCTCAAGGCGACCAAGAGCGCACTGAGCAAGCGGTTCGAGATGACGGATCTAGGCGAACTGAGCTACTTTCTCGGAATGGAGATCAAGCAAGACGTCAAGGCTGGCGAGGTGACCATGCGGCAGACCAAGTTTGCGCGGAGCATCCTGAGCAAATTCAGCATGGAGAACAGCAAGCCCGTGAAGACGCCGCAGGACCCTGGACTCAAGTTGACCAAAGCTATGTGCGACGGCGGGTGCAAAGCATGACGACACCATGGCAGGCGTGCCTTACCGGAACGCTGTGGGCTGCCTCATGTATTTGATGGA
>JAAVTI010000997.1:0-27021 GCA_011947335.1 Phytophthora constricta
GGAGACGCAAACCGGCAAGCGCGTCAAGGAGCTTCGCAGTGACAACGGCGGTGAGTACAAGTCCGACAAGATGGCCAAGCTCTGCAGCAAGCGTGGCATCGTGCAGAAGTTCACGCCGCCATACACACCGCAGCTCAACGGAATCGCGGAGCGCATGAACCGGACGCTAGTGGAATGCGCTCGGTGCATGCTGGAGCACGCGAAGCTGTCCAAGGCATACTGGGGGAAGCAGTCGTGACGGCCATGTTCCTGCGCAACCGCTGTCCGACACGCGTCCTGGACAACGATAAGTCTCCCTACGAGCTGTGGGCCGCCAAGAAGCCATTGCTGGCCAACCTCAAGGTGTTCGGTTGCCACGCATACGTGCATGTGGCGAAGGAGAAGCGGACCAAGCTGGATGCGCGGTCAGTGCGGTGCAGGTTCCTGGGGTACTCGGACCACGAGAAAGCGTATCGGTTCGAGGAGATCGAGAGTGGTCGCGTGCTGGTGAGCCGCGATGCACAGTTCATGGAAGATGTTTTCGACGGTGGAAGACGTGACTACAATCCAAAGGAGGCGCTGGTGAGCCTTCAAGATGCGGAAGAATACACCACGGATGAAGATGAACAGTCAATATCGAACGACGAAAATGAAGAGGCTGCGCGGGATGATGATTTTGAGCCCGGCAGCAAGAGACACCCGCGGACGCAGTCGCTGGAGGAAGCGGTAGAGACCCCGAGTGCCAAGCGATACGCGTCAGAGAATCGACGCCAAGGACTGGATGAGATGTCTGCTATGGCTCGGGACAACGACAATAGCTTTGAGGCGGTGTACGTCGTGGATTCAGTGGGAGAAATGCCGACCACGTTCAAGTCGGCGATGGAATCCAGCGACGCACGCAAGTGGAAGGAGGCCTGCGACTCGGAGTACGACTCGCTGTGCAAGAACGACACATGGGACGTGGTGCCGCTGCCCAAGGGACGCAAGGCAATTGTCGATGGGTCTTCCGCGTAAAGGAGAACCAAGCCGGCGAGATCGAGCGATACAAGGCGCGCCTGGTGGCCAAGGGCTTCTCGCAGAAGCACGGCATCGACTACGATGAGACCTTCGCGCCCGTGGCCAAGTTCACGTCCATCCGGATCGTGCTAGCGATAGCTGCCAAGTACGGGCTCAGCTGCACCAGATGGACGTCAAGACGGCCTTTCTCAATGGCGTCCTGGATGAAGACATCTACATGCAGCAGCCGGACGGATACGCAGACGAGGGACACCCGGATCATGTGTGCAAGCTCAAGCGCGCGCTGTACGGTCTCAAGCAGTCGCCGCGCATGTGGAACCACACCATCGACGACTTCATGCTCAAGCTGGACTTCGACAAGTGCGAGACCGACCACTGCGTCTACGTCAAGCGCAACGGTGACAGCATGGTGCTCGTGGTGCTATACGTAGACGACCTGGTGATTGCGAGCAGCGATGACGACATGCTCAAGGCGACCAAGAGCGCACTGAGCAAGCGGTTCGAGATGACGGATCTAGGCGAACTGAGCTACTTTCTCGGAATGGAGATCAAGCAAGACGTCAAGGCTGGCGAGGTGACCATGCGGCAGACCAAGTTTGCGCGGAGCATCCTGAGCAAATTCAGCATGGAGAACAGCAAGCCCGTGAAGACGCCGCAGGACCCTGGACTCAAGTTGACCAAAGCTATGTGCGACGGCGGGTGCAAGCATGACGACACCATGGCAGGCGTGCCTTACCGGAACGCTGTGGGCTGCCTCATGTATTTGATGGTGGGCACCCGACCGGATCTGGCTGCGGCAGTGGGCACGCTGAGTCAGTTCGCTGCAGACCCGTGCCCCACGCACTGGCAAGCACTCAAGCGCGTCCTCCGCTATATCCAAGGCACGGCGACGCACGGCATCGAGTTTCGCACCAAGGACCAAGACGGCGTCTGCGGCTACTCGGATGCGGACTGGGCGGGCGATGTGGAGTCGCGCCGCAGCACGAGCGGATACGCGTTCATGATGAGCGGTGGATGCGTGAGCTGGCGCAGCAAGAAGCAGAGGACAGTGGCGCTATCATCGACGGAAGCCGAGTACATGGCACTATCGGAGGCAACACAGGAGGCGGTGTGGCTCAAGGCGTTTCTGTGCGAGATAGGCGAAGCCACAGAGGGCAAGGCGATCAAGATCTACGAAGAAACCAAGGATCCATCGCGCTGGCCAAGAACCCCGAGTTTCACAAGCGCACCAAGCACATCGACATTCGCTACCACTTCGTGCGCGAGAAGGTCGAGGACGAAGAAGTGGTGCTCGAGTATTGCCCGACGCAAGACATGCTGGCGGACCTGATGACCAAGCCCATTCCAGCGGCGCAGTTCGATTTTCTCCGGAGCAAGCTCGGCATCGAAGCGCCAAAGGCTGTCGAGTCGAGTGGGTGTGTTGTCAAGGAGACGCCTCGAGCAGCTGCGGTATACCGGTAGGGTACCGGTATGACCTTCACTCAGTGGCACTGCAATCACTCTGGCGATTACGGGACGAAGATTACTTTCCACTGATTACGCCATAAATGATTACGCTGCACGTGGGTACAAGATTGTGGGTACGAGATGGGCATCGACGTGGCGCTCTGCGATTGGCTGAAATAACTCAGGGTACCCAGCAGGAAATCCAGTAGGCTTAGAGGTAGCAAGGAGTTTGTGAACTAAGGACCTAAATCAATCACTTTGCATTTTGCCAACAACGACCCAAGCCTTTACACTTGACCACTTGGGGTTTGAAGGAAAATTGGAAAGTGATTGATTTGGTCCTTAGTTCGCAAAGGGCTTGCTACCTCTAAGCCTACTAGATATTCTACTGGATACACTCTACTGGATTCCTGAGTTGCTCCAGCCAATCACAGAGCGCCACGCATCTTGCCCATCTTGTACCCAGTATCCTGTCGCAAGTATCCAGCGTGGCGTAAACATCGATGACGCAAACATGTAGCGTAAACATACAGAATGATTGAGCAGGCGGTGAGTGTTGGTCATTGGCACAACCGGTACTCGTACCAGTATACCGGTACCCCACGAGTACCATAACTCAGGTACCGCAATACGCCCTCAATGCGAACACTCTGTCACGCCGAGAGCCTGAGTCAGTTCCTTGTGGCGTGGCCCCGGCATCGCCTTCGTCATGATATCCGCCAGCATCGTCGCAGTTTCGCAGTACTCCACCGTCACTTCACCGCGTTTTACTTCATCGCGGATGTGGTGGTACTTGATGTCGATGTGCTTGGCGCGACCGTGGTTCACGGGGTTCTTCGTCATCTTGATGCATGACTGGTTGTCCTCGAAAATCTTGAGCTCCGGGCACGCTTCTCCAGCAACCGTGAGCATTTCACACACTAATCGGTGCACCCACTTGCCTTCTTGGATGGCCAGGCTCAGCGCGATGTACTCCGCTTCACTCGTTGATAGCGACACGCTCGACTGCTTCTTGCTTCCCCAACTGATGGGAGCACCTGTTAGCAGGAACACGTAGCCCGAAGTCGACTTGCGATCCGCGAGATCGCCGGCCCAGTCTGCGTCAGAGTATCCACGAAAGTCCACGCTGTCACCAGGCTTGAAGCAGATGCCGTGTGACTTGGTTCCCTGCAGATAGCGAAAAATGCGCTTCACGGCCATCCAGTGCTCCTCCTGTGGATTCTCCATGAAGCGTGACACGTAGCCCACAGCATATGCAATGTCCGGGCGAGTCGCAGTCATGAGATGCATGAGCGCACCCACAGCTTCACGAAATGGCGCGTTCAGCTTGATCGCCGAGTCGCTCGCAACCAGTCGTGAGCTCAAATCCACGGGAGACACCACAGCCTTGCACTCGTCCATACCGAAACGCTTCAGGATGTCATCCACATACCGCCGCTGGCACATCGTCACGCTGCCGTTCGGGCCGTCTACCAACTCGATGCCTAGAATGAAGGCACACTTGCCGCTGTCGGTCATCTCGAAGCGAGTCTTCAGCTCGCGCTTGGTCTGCTCGATGAGCTCAGCCGAACTCCCGGTAATCAGTACGTCGTCCACGTACACGAGCAGCAGCACGCAATGACCGTCGACTTCCTTGATGTAGAGGCACGGGTCATAAGCCGACACGTGAAATCCGATGGAACACACGAACTCGTCGAACGTCTCGTTCCACACGCGCGATGCCTGTTTGAGACCGTAGATGGCTTTCAGTAACTCCACGCAGTCGAAATCGCCATCCAGCTCCACGCCTTCCGGAACGACGCAAAACACGAGTTCCTTCATGATGCCGTACAGGAACGCAGTCACCACGTCCAGTTGGTCGACGGGCCAACCAAAATATTTGGCTAGGGCGATTACCATGCGCAGCGTCACGTACTTGATCACAGGCGAGAACGTCTCGGTGTAGTCGATGCCGTACTTCTGCTTGAAGCCCTTGGCCACCAGGCGCGCCTTGTACTTCTCGATTGATCCATCGGCTTTTCGCTTGATCTTGAACACCCACTTCGTACCGATGGCACGCTGACCTGATGGTAGCTTCGCACCGCGGAACACACCACGTAGACGCATCGACTTGAGTTCCGCACGAATGGCTTTGCGCCAGTGCGCTTGGTCGGGTCCGTTGATCGCCTCTTGGAACGTCGATGGCTCCGACAAATCGCTTGCTTCCACGGCGTTGGCACTCGCACGCCAGAATACAGGAGGACTTGAACTGTCTTCATCATCTTTTCTTCTTCGTCACTTGGCCCTGATTCCACTCGCACACTTGAACGGCGTTTTGGTCCGCGCTCGAACGACTCGTTCGGCGCACTTGCTTCTTCCAGACCAGCTCCACGACTCGCTTGACCCATGTTGCGGTTACTGTCGGAGCGGTTCTTGCGTTTCCCCGCCTGCTTGAAATCCGTCTGGGCAGGGACAGCATCGCTGATATCCAGGTTGTCGAAATTGAGAACGGCTTCGTCCACATCGTCATCCTGATCCATCGCCGAAACGCCAAAAGTCGACTCGTCGAAGGTGACATCGCGACTGATCACCACCTTCCCCGCCTCGATGTCATAAACTCGGTAGGCCTTCGACACTTCCTCGTAGCCCATGAACACACCGGCGCGAGCCTTCGCGTCCCACTTGAGACGCTTCTCCTTCGGCGTCAGCACATATGCGCGACACCCGAAGATACGCATGTGCTTCACACTCGGCTTCGACTTGTACACGATCTCAAACGGAGTCTTGGCCTCGATCTTGGGTGACGGCAGGCGATTCTTGACGTAAATGGCAGTCATCGCCGCCTCAGCCCAGAAACACTTGTCCAGCTTCGCGTGGTGCAGCATGCTGCGACCGATCGTGACGATGGTACGGATCGCGCGCTCTGCCGTGCCGTTTGTCTGGTGAGCGTACGGAACAGTGGTTTGCTGCTCAATACCTTGGTCTTCGTAGAACGACTTGAGCGAGTTGGTCGCAAACTCACGGGCTCCGTCGTGACGCACGAACTTGATTTGTTTGCCGAACTGCGTCTGCACCTTGCTGATGAAGCTCTTGATGCAGTCCTCGCTCTCCGACTTGGCACTCAGGCAGAAACCCTTCATGCATCCGCTGGCCTCGTCCACGATCAGGAGCAGATACTTGCTGCCACCTAGCGAGTCTTCTTCCATCGGGCCACAGATGTCAAAGTGAATCAGCTCGAACACGTCGTAGTGGCGCTTGTCGCGGTTGCTTGGAACGGCTTCTGGACCATTTTGCCTTGCTGACACCCGCGACACATGCTCGGTCCCGTCGACTTCGTCGGCATCTTGGCGTCCTTGATCATGCCGTTGTTCACCATCTTGCGCAGCACGTCGATGGGAGCATGACCCAAACGCGCATGAAGGTCAACTTGTCCCGAAGTTGTCGCCGCGTTTGCCATCCGCAGTGGCGTCCGAAGCCAGTACAGACCGTCGACAAGATCCGCCGTTGCCACGACCTTGTTCGATCCTTTGCGCGCAATGAGCATGCTGGCGCCGTCGAACACCACTTGAAACGCTCCACTCTTGTTAATCTGCGGCACCGACAGCAGATTCTTGTTCATACTCGGCACGTACAGCGCGTTCTGGATCTCGATCTCGCGCTCGTCGCCGTTGGGCAGGACCACCCGTTCCATGATAGTCCCCACACCCTTGATTGCAGCCTTGTTGCCATCAGCCACCGACAGTTCGCCCTCGTCCCGTTCATCGATTTCAGCGAACTTGGCCTTGTTGTTGCAGATGTGGTGCGTCGCTCCACTGTCGATCGCCCACATGCCGGACATACCCTTGCCCGTCGATATTCCACACTCTAACGAAACCGCAAACGCCACTCGGTCGTAGTCGTCCACGTCGTTCCTCCAGTTGATGTTGTTGGCCCCGCGTCCACGGTTGTAGCCACCGCCGCGTCGAGCTCCTCGATTCTCATCCTTCTGCTTGGTCCAGCACCGTTCAATCGTGTGCCCCAATTTCCCGCAGTACGCACACTGGCGAGACTCTCGCTCGGCACTGAACGCCTTCGCAGCGTCTTCAGTCTTCACCGTAGCCGTCTTCTCGCCCTGTCGCTTGATGTGCTCATTCGTCAGCACCTTCACAACGTCTTGCGACCGCAGCTCCGCGTTGCTCATCTCCAGGTTTAGCACGACATTCTCGTAGCTCTTGGGGAGACTGCGTAGCAAGCAGATCGCCACGTCTTCATCCTCCATCTTGGCGCCGATGCTGCTGAGCTTGGCGCTGATGTTGAGGACCTCGTTGCAGTGATGCAAGACATTGCCGCCTTCCTCCATCTCCATGCTGAAGAGCTGGCGCTTCAGGTAGATGCGTCCAGCCTTCTGCGACCCGCCGTAGAGCGTCTTCAATCGCGCCCACGCGACCCACGCTTCTTCACAGTCGTCAACCACGTGATGGTAGTCCGCATTCATGTGGAGTAACATCAGTCCAAACGCGATGTTGCTCGCCTTGACGTACTCATCCTTGATCCGCGAGTCCGCGAACGTTGGCGTTGTCTCCCGGTTCACGACATGCCACACCGACTTGGTCAGAAACACGCCACTTCCACGTCGCGTAGTTGTCGCCGTTGAACTTGTCGATGGAGACCTTGGTCGAGGCGTCTTGAGTAGAGGACATGGTGCTTGGGCTCATAACCTGTTAAAGGTCACAGATCTTGGAGGACGAAGCGGAGGGAGGCTTGAGGCTCTGGAGTCGACCGGAGCGAAGACACTTTGTTGTCAAGGAGACGCCTCGAGCAGCTGCGGTATACCGGTAGGGTACCGGTATGACCTTCACTCAGCGGCACTGCAATCACTCTGGCGATTACGGGACGAAAATTACTTCCCACTGATTACGCCATAAATGATTACGCTGCACGTGGGTACAAGATTGTGGGTACAAGATGGGCATCGACGTGGCGCTCTGCGATTGGCTGAAATAACTCAGTGTACCCAGCAGGAAATCCAGTAGGCTTAGAGGTAGCAAGGAGTTTGTGAACTAAGGACCTAAATCAATCACTTTGCATTTTGCCAACAACGACCCAAGCCTTTAGGTTATGAGCCCAAGCTCTACCTTCCCTGCCCAAGACCCCGACTACGCCTTCGCCATGGACGCCACGCCGCCTTCCGCCTTCCGCATCAACAAGTTCGACGGAGCTAACTTCCACACGTGGAAGTTCAAGATGCAGATGGTGCTGGAAGAGCGCGAGCTGTGGGAAGTCACGTGCGGGGAGATCAAGCTGGAGAACTGCCAGACGGCGACCGATCAAGCGCTCTTCCGGAAGAAGTCGCGCAAGGCGCTGGCGATCATCTGTCTTGCGATGGAGGACTCGCAGCTGCCGCTGGTGCGGTCGGCCAAGGACGCGCATGATGCATGGTCAAGACTGGAAGGACACTTCGAGAAGAAGAGCCTGGCGAACAAGCTCTTCCTTCGTCGTCGATTCTTCACGCTCATGATGGAGGAAGGTGATGATGTGCTGCAACACATCAACAAGCTCAAGACTCTGGCGGAACAGCTCGACGCGGTCGGCGCTCCAGTCAGCGAGGACGACTTGGTGATCACGCTTCTCGGGAGCCTGAGCGAGTCGTACCAGTTCCTGATCACGGCGTTGGAATCAAGATCCGACACGCTGACGTGGGAGCTGGTGACGTCTCGGCTGCTACATGAAGACATGAAGCGCAAGGAGCAGGGTGGCGATGGAGATGGCGCCGCGCCTGGTCAGGCGTTCATGATGAGGGACAACAAGCGCAAGGGCCGACCGTCGAAGAAGAGCGGTGCGTGCCACAACTGCGGCAAGTATGGACACTGGATCGCGGAGTGCCCCTCGCGGATCCAGGACAACATGGAGCGGCAGCGCTCGCAGCGTGCCAACGTCGCGCATGAGGACGACTCTGGCGACTATCTCTTCTTCGTAGACGGCGATGGCGATATGGCCATGGCGGCGTTGGCGAATGGTGCATGGCTGGTCGACTCGGGTGCGACGCAACACATGGCGCACTCGAAGAAGTTCATGAGACACTACAAGGCTTTCACTCCGGTCGACGTGCGTCTCGCAGACGACGGTGTGGTTCAGGCGATCGGCAGCGGCGACATCGTCATGGAAATGAAGACGCCTCGCGGCACCAAGAAGGGTGTGCTCACGAACGTGTGGCACATTCCCAAGCTAACGCGCAATCTCTTCTCGATCGGGCGTTTCACCAAGGACGTCGGATCGGTGACCTTCGACAGCGACGGATGCTTCATCGAGCTGAAGGGGATGAAGTGCACGATCGGCGCACGTGAGGGCAAGCTGTTCAAGCTGTGCATGACGCCCGTGCGCCTGAACGAAGCGAATTCGGCGATCCCGAACGGGAGCCAAGGGGACATCAAGTCGTACCTCTGGCACCTTCGACTCGGCCACATTGGTCACGCTGGACTCGACGCCATCGTCAAGAAGAAAATCGGCGTCGGCATTGACCTCGGGTCGGCGAGCAAGTGGGAGATGTGCGACGGATGTGCGCTCGGCAAGCAGACGCGAGTGCCGTTCCAGTCGACATCACCCAAGCGTGCCAAAGAACTGCTGGAGGTTGTGCACAGTGACGTGTGCGGGCCCATGAGCACCCCGACGTTCGGGGGTATGCGCTACTTCGTCACCTTTATTGACGACAAGTCGCGCTACTGCGTGGTGTACCTGGTGAGGAACAAATGGGAGGTGGTCGACAAGTTCGCGCACTTCGTGGCGTTTGCGGAGACGCAAACCGGCAAGCGCGTCAAGGAGCTTCGCAGTGACAACGGCGGTGAGTACAAGTCCGACAAGATGGCCAAGCTCTGCAGCAAGCGTGGCATCGTGCAGAAGTTCACGCCGCCATACACACCGCAGCTCAACGGAATCGCGGAGCGCATGAACCGGACGCTAGTGGAATGCGCTCGGTGCATGCTGGAGCACGCGAAGCTGTCCAAGGCATACTGGGGGAAGCAGTCGTGACGGCCATGTTCCTGCGCAACCGCTGTCCGACACGCGTCCTGGACAACGATAAGTCTCCCTACGAGCTGTGGACCGCCAAGAAGCCATTGCTGGCCAACCTCAAGGTGTTCGGTTGCCACGCATACGTGCATGTGGCGAAGGAGAAGCGGACCAAGCTGGATGCGCGGTCAGTGCGGTGCAGGTTCCTGGGGTACTCGGACCACGAGAAAGCGGATCGGTTCGAGGAGATCGAGAGTGGTCGCGTGCTGGTGAGCCGCGATGCACAGTTCATGGAAGATGTTTTCGACGGTGGAAGACGTGACTACAATCCAAAGGAGGCGCTGGTGAGCCTTCAAGATGCGGAAGAATACACCACGGATGAAGATGAACAGTCAATATCGAACGACGAAAATGAAGAGGCTGCGCGGGATGATGATTTTGAGCCCGGCAGCAAGAGACACCCGCGGACGCAGTCGCTGGAGGAAGCGGTAGAGACCCCGAGTGCCAAGCGATACGCGTCAGAGAATCGACGCCAAGGACTGGATGAGATGTCTGCCATGGCTCGGGACAACGACAATAGCTTTGAGGCGGTGTACGTCGTGGATTCAGTGGGAGAAATGCCGACCACGTTCAAGTCGGCGATGGAATCCAGCGACGCACGCAAGTGGAAGGAGGCCTGCGACTCGGAGTACGACTCGCTGTGCAAGAACGACACATGGGACGTGGTGCCGCTGCCCAAGGGACGCAAGGCAATCGGCTGTCGATGGGTCTTCCGCGTAAAGGAGAACCAAGCCGGCGAGATCGAGCGATACAAGGCGCGCCTGGTGGCCAAGGGCTTCTCGCAGAAGCACGGCATCGACTACGATGAGACCTTCGCGCCCGTGGCCAAGTTCACGTCCATCCGGATCGTGCTAGCGATAGCTGCCAAGTACGGGCTCAAGCTGCACCAGATGGACGTCAAGACGGCCTTTCTCAATGGCGTCCTGGATGAAGACATCTACATGCAGCAGCCGGACGGATACGCAGACGAGGGACACCCGGATCATGTGTGCAAGCTCAAGCGCGCGCTGTACGGTCTCAAGCAGTCGCCGCGCATGTGGAACCACACCATCGACGACTTCATGCTCAAGCTGGACTTCGACAAGTGCGAGACCGACCACTGCGTCTACGTCAAGCGCAACGGTGACAGCATGGTGCTCGTGGTGCTATACGTAGACGACCTGGTGATTGCGAGCAGCGATGACGACATGCTCAAGGCGACCAAGAGCGCACTGAGCAAGCGGTTCGAGATGACGGATCTAGGCGAACTGAGCTACTTTCTCGGAATGGAGATCAAGCAAGACGTCAAGGCTGGCGAGGTGACCATGCGGCAGACCAAGTTTGCGCGGAGCATCCTGAGCAAATTCAGCATGGAGAACAGCAAGCCCGTGAAGACGCCGCAGGACCCTGGACTCAAGTTGACCAAAGCTATGTGCGACGGCGGGTGCAAGCATGACGACACCATGGCAGGCGTGCCTTACCGGAACGCTGTGGGCTGCCTCATGTATTTGATGGTGGGCACCCGACCGGATCTGGCTGCGGCAGTGGGCACGCTGAGTCAGTTCGCTGCAGACCCGTGCCCCACGCACTGGCAAGCACTCAAGCGCGTCCTCCGCTATATCAAGGCACGGCGACGCACGGCATCGAGTTTCGCACCAAGGACCAAGACGGCGTCTGCGGCTACTCGGATGCGGACTGGGCGGGCGATGTGGAGTCGCGCCGCAGCACGAGCGGATACGCGTTCATGATGAGCGGTGGATGCGTGAGCTGGCGCAGCAAGAAGCAGAGGACAGTGGCGCTATCATCGACGGAAGCCGAGTACATGGCACTATCGGAGGCAACACAGGAGGCGGTGTGGCTCAAGGCGTTTCTGTGCGAGATAGGCGAAGCCACAGAGGGCAAGGCGATCAAGATCTACGAAGAAACCAAGGATCCATCGCGCTGGCCAAGAACCCCGAGTTTCACAAGCGCACCAAGCACATCGACATTCGCTACCACTTCGTGCGCGAGAAGGTCGAGGACGAAGAAGTGGTGCTCGAGTATTGCCCGACGCAAGACATGCTGGCAGACCTGATGACCAAGCCCATTAGTGTTTCAATCTAAATATTAATATTTATGATTTTAACAACGCAACTACTGAAGTGAATTGTATTAGACCAACCGTAGGTAAATATGATGATACGCTCAACATCCTTTCACATGACAATCATGCTTTCTACATCACAAACATTGATAAGGTACAGAGTAAGTATATCTGCTCAACGTGCTCGATGACTTTCGATAATTGTTCACGTTTAGCAAATCATAAAAATATGAAGTGTGATCGAGTAAATATTGCTACTTTTCCTAAAGAGCCAAATATGTATCAACCTAATCCAAATATGATTCAATCAATGCTAAGGAAGTACAACATCAGAGATGTCGATCACTATGTTGATCATTTTATTGTTTGGGATTTAGAAGCTATATTAGCTCCTCAAGAATTTAACCATGAAGCCAAGACTCAATTCTATAATGAACATATTCCTGTATCAGCAAGCGTATCAGATAGCTTAACTAAAGGTGTCGAATGCTTTGTTAACTCTGATTCGAAGTTATTGGTTACTGATATGATGACTTATATCAAGCTGATTCGTGATAAAATCTTTGAGTATAATGTTCAGAAATATGAGAAGTTGATCATTAAGTTAATGGATTCTTTAGGCCTGGCAGTGATTCCAGGTGAGATCATAACAGAAATATTTTATAGTGGTGATCTCCATAAGTGGATTGGTCCTTCTAAATCATTTTCTAACTTGGCTGAATTCGTTGATTGTAATGTGTCATCCTTCGTTAATAAAGACGCAAGACGTCTATTAACCTTACTTAAGCAGGTTCCAGTCCTTGGTTTCAATAGTGGATCGTATGATATCAATCTGATTAGAACCGATCTTTTCGACATATTGTACAAATCAGGTAATATGAAAGTCATCAAGAATAATGGTTACATGGCTATTTCAACATCGCATTACAAGTTTCTTGATATCCTTAATTACGTTCCACAAGGCGTAAGTCTCGATAAGTATCTCAATACGTACATTGGCGGCTGCACATGTGAAGATAAAAATCGTTGCTCATGTGGCTTGACTAAGGGTGTTTTTCCATATGAATACATCACTTCATTCGAAATCCTTAACGAAACGACTATCCCACCGAAATCAGCGTTCGACAGCAAGCTCCGTAAAACGTCTATCTCTTCTGAGGACTATGAGCGTGTTCAATTTGTTTGGAAGCATTATGAAATGAAGTCGATCAAAGATCTTCTTATTTGGTACAACAACCTCGATGTAGCTCCTTTCATCATTGCAATCCAGAAGCATCGTGAATTATTCAAACGTTTCGAGTTGGATATGTTCGTTGACGGGGTCAGCTTACCAGGTCTTAGCGAGAAGGTAATGTATCAAACATGTATGAAACATCTAAAACCAATTCCTAAGATAGCAGCTAAATCATTTGATTTCCCTATTGGACGATTCAAAGGCTATATCAAGCAGGATAAGGAAGCTAATCATGATTTCGATATGACGATTGGACATCTTAACTATCTGCTCAAGAAGCAAAAATATCTATGCTCACATTGCTATTGTCCATTGGATACTGAAAATGTTTCAGCTGATCGAGTTAATAATAGGGTTGGTCACAAAGACGGTAACATCATGATCAGCTGCATACCGTGTAATGTCGCTCGTAAGGACATGCCAATTAAAGCTTTCCGACACAAGAAGTTGCTTGACTACAACAGCGATCGCTTAGTATATTCAATTGATGAAGAGGAAGGAGAAATCTATCATAAGATGAAAGCTAATATCGCTGGCGGTCCATCCATCATCTTCAATAGATATGCAAAGCGCAACGAAACCAAGATTAGAGGTGGTAAATTATGTAAGAAGGTTATTGGATACGATGCTAATGCTCTTTATCTATGGTGCTTAGGAAATGACATGCCTTGCGGACGTTGAACTACTATCGAGCCTTACGCCAATATCATTAATGATATTAAAGACAATAAGATCTTTGGTTTCTTAGAGTGCGACATAGAAACACCAGAACACTTAAAAGCCTACTTTTCTGAGATGACTCCTATTTTCAAGAACATTGAAACCGAACCAACTGAGGAGGTCATTGGTAAGCATATGTTCGACTATAATCAGTCTCGCAACGAAACCAAGATTAGAGGTGGTAAATTATGTAAGAAGGTTATTGGATACGATGCTAATGCTCTTTATCTATGGTGCTTAGGAAATGACATGCCTTGCGGACGTTGAACTACTATCGAGCCTTACGCCAATATCATTAATGATATTAAAGACAATAAGATCTTTGGTTTCTTAGAGTGCGACATAGAAACACCAGAACACTTAAAAGCCTACTTTTCTGAGATGACTCCTATTTTCAAGAACATTGAAATCGAACCAACTGAGGAGGTCATTGGTAAGCATATGTTCGACTATAATCAGTCTCACGGTAAAAACATGTCCAAGAAGAGTCGTAAGCTTATTGGTAGTTACTTTGGTGAGAAAATCCTTATCTACGCACCTCTACTAAAATGGTATCTCGAGCATGGCATGATCATCACCAAGACCTATAGCTTCATCAAAGCAGCTGCTCATAAGCCTTTCAAATCCTTTATGGAGCAAGTGTCTGACGCACGACGCGAAGGCGATGAATCTATTCAATCCATCGCTGCTATCATTATTGAGAAATTAAAAGCATGTGATCCTTTAGAGGAAAACAATGATTTGCTCATTGAAATGCGAAAGATCAGTAGCAATCCTGATTTGTTAGATATGACCTTTATCAATGCTTTTATCGAAGATATAAGTGCAAAATCTAAGTTCCAATCGATTAAAGATCTACTAATGAAGTTTGCTTCATTATGCGATGGTGAAGATAAGGGTATGATCGCCGATATGATGAAGCTTATTGGTAATGCTGCGTTTGGTCGATCTGGCATGGATATGTCTAAGCATCGTCAAGTTGAGTTTCTATCGAACGAAGATGAAATTATTAAGGCTATCGAACACTTCACTTATCTGTCCAGAACCGACTTCACTGATGAAATGGTTGAGATAGTTAAATCAAAGCGCCGTATCAAACTCAGCAACCCCATTCATCTTTCCATGGCTATCTATCAACTTGCTAAGCTGAGAATGCTTCAATTCTATTATGATTGTATTGACTTCTACTTTGATAGATCTGATTTCGAATACCAGGAGATGGATACGGATAGTGGCTATATCGCTTTCACCTGTGAAGACCCCTTTAAAGAATGTATCAAGCCTCATTTAGTTAAACACTTCGAGAAGCATAAGTATGATTGGTTTCCACGTGACGATAGTCTTGAGAATGCTGGTTTTTATCGCCGTACGCCTGGTTTATTCAAAGAAGAATTCAGGTGCAATGCTATGGTTTCTTTATCATCTAAGAACTACATCTGCTATCTAAGTGATAAAATCGATAAAGAAACAGGTAAATCTATGATTAAGCTTTCTGCTAAAGGCGTACAAAAGAAGAAAAACTCTAATGTTCTAACGCCTGAGAACTTTGAATCAGTAGTTAAGCAGGAAGAGTCAATCAAGAAATATCACTACACTATCCAAGGAACCAATACAGGTTTTCGTATTCGTAAAGAGACTAACTCAATCATCACTTACTCGCAGACGAAAACTGCCCTTTCGTAATATTATGATAAGAGACAGGTTCTAGATAGTGGAATTAGCACTATCCCTTTACAAATTTAGGGGACCACTCAGCCATTTTTTTTATCAACATGATATAGTCATGGATAAAACGATAGATAACTTATTGAAGAAACTTTACTGTGATCCTAAAACTGGTTATGTAGGTGTTAATGCTCTATACGAAAAAGCAAAAAAAATAAGAAAGACCATCAAGCTTAAAGAGGTGAAAGGTTGGTACAAAGATCAAACAGATATTCAACGATATAGCGAGAAAAGTCTCAATTTCACGATTTTAAGATCACTTCACACAATCCCAATAGTTGGCAAGCTGATTTAATGTTTAAGAGCGGTAAAGTAATTTTTACTGCTATCAACATTAATAGTCGAATAGGCTTCGCTATGATCATAGAAGATAAACGTTGGAGTAGCGTGGTGAAGGCAATCAAGTCACTTGAAAATCAAAAGGTCGATGTTTTAACGACTGATAATGGAGTCGAATTCATGTCTAAGAGAGCTCAAGCATATTTCAAAACTAAAAACATCATCCATTACAATAACGAAGCAGGTAACCATAGCACGATGGGGAAGATTGAACGTTTCAATCGAACGCCGAAATCACGTTTGATGAAAATCAGACAGCCTCTCACAATAAAGCTTCTTAGTGATGTTATCGAAAATTATAATTCTACTATTCATAGCTCGATTAACATGACTCCTAACGAAGCTAGAGGTCAAGTAATGGAGAGTGAATTAAATTATAATAGAGACACCATGGATAGGCTACAGCTACAACTTGAAATTGGATCAAGCGTAATATACAGACTAAAAACAAAGCAATTTCAAAAGAATCGATTAAATGGAGTAAAGCCATCTACGAGATCGTAGGCATCGATGGTTATCGAATCCAGATTCGTTCAAAGAATGGTCATACTCTCTACAAGTCACCAAACGATCTTAAATCAGTGAACGACTCAACCCCACAGAGATTGACATGGTGATCAATGCGTGCGAAACAGCACACGTTGTCCCAATCATGCTGACGTACAATATTTCTGAAGCTCAGTTTCATGGGCTGTGTTGGGGCCCTCGCTTCTTCGAGTGGGACTCTCAACAAGGCCTAACAATGCGACAACGTCTAGATAAGGTGCACGAGACGTTGGACCTACCTCGCCTAGACGCTGAACCTTATCACTCTATGAGCATGACCAGCTCAGCAGCAAGTGAAGAAGAAGCCATCTTGGAGGAAATGGGACTCGATGTATACGCCAGTCGATCCCAAGAAACGAACGTTCACGACCATTGTGATGCTCACACACCAGAACGAGATGCTGCCTACGTACATCCACAGGTATATGCACGCATTTTAAAAACGCCAGATCCGGATACTTTGGCGTTAATCGACGTAAAGACATTGACTCGTATGGAAACCAGTAATGCACATGCACTCAAAAGTGGACGTTGGTGCACGGAAGCCACTTCAATATCCCTTCTTCGGCAGAAGATGGCGAAGGGCTCACGGATTGGCTCATCAACCATCGTGGCGCGTTAAGGCACGTGCTTGCCTTCTTACCCTTCCCAGAAATTGCGGTTCGATCCTTCACAAAGACCCACCTGCTTCATTGGGGAAAGCAGGAGATTTTCTGCCAACAGACATTGACGATCGAGCGCATTGCACAAGATTCTGAACAAGATGAGAGCGCTCAGGCATTTTGTAGTACATGGCTACAAGAATGCCGTAACGCCACTCAAGTGGAGCCTTCACTGCAGCGCAGGACTCAACAAAATGGGAGAAACTCGGACAGCTAATCGATGATTCTCTCCTCCGCAACCGACCAGAAACGATTCCTGCTGACCAATGGATATTACTTCATGTTCTTCCTTACTCGGTCAGAGATTGGCAAAGCACGGCAATGGCACGTGCTGAGGACTCGGCTCGGGCACTATGGTATACCACATAACCCGCAGTCGCAGAGCTCTGCGAGTCTGTTGTTCTTCGTGGCGATTGGAGTGCCGTCTCACTCTTACCGATAGGCCCAGCGCACGTGGCGTCGACCCAGCCGTCCTCGGACGGCAATTCTGCGGTCGAAGCTACGGAACACACGCATTAAGGGCGGCTCGGCCGTCCAACCTCCTCGTGGGTCCCGACAACCCACTATGGAGGCCTTCTTCCCGGTGCAAACTCACGAGGAACGTGAGCAACACTTGCGCCGAGATTTTCGTCGACAAAGGTGGCGACGCCGCCAACAATTCCGCAGGCGCAACAATGCGTCTGCAACAATATCTGACCCCAGCCGTATCACCTCGACGCTGGAAGAGGAGGATGTGACTACCGGGTTTCTTACCCAAAACGTACGTGGACTAGGTTCTACTAGCCAGGACCGGGATGACTGGTTATCATCCTTCCGGCGGCGCACTTCCAATGGCGTTCTGGACGTTGTGTTAATCCAAGAGACACATGTATTGACCGAGGAAGTGTCGCTGTTGACGCAGCTTCACGCACGACAATGGGGTACCGGACTGGGACTGGATGTCCTACACTCTCGTTGTGGTCCCCGTCAGACGTTCGTACAGCAGGGGTTGCGATGCTTTTTCACCCTAGAGGTCTCGTGACAGATCCTCGACCGGCTTTCGTCGAGTCGTGGTCACCGCATTTCATGGCTGCTCGAGCGAAGCTGGATGGAGAGGATGTGATTATCTGCAACGTGTACGCGCCGACCGCTGATGACGACCGAGAGGCATTATTCTTGCACTTAGCACTGCTTGACATGCCACCCAGTGTCAAGGTTTTTGTAGGTGGTGACTTCAATTGCACACTTCACGACCTGCTCGACCGCTCTTACCGTCCCACAGCCCGCTTACATGACTCACACGCCCTCCGGCACCTACTGCGGGCGTGGCGATTGTCGGACAGGCTTGTGAACCGCTTTCCTGCAGCGGACAATATCAGAGAAATCGAGCACTTCTACAACAAGCAGCACACCTTCTCTTACCCTGTAGACGGAGACAAGATGGCGTCGTGCCGCTTAGATCGATGGTATGTAAATGACGACAGCCGATTATGGGCAAAAGAGACGGCACTCGAGCATGCAGGACTACCGTCTGCTGACCATCGTGGAGTACTTCTTCATGTTCAGTCCCCTGACAATCCGTGCAAAGTTTGGAAACAGCCTCGAGTTTTCCCCCACCTGCATACGCTGCTGAACGCGTAAACGAGTATGTGATAAATGCACTAACTGAGCTATCGGCGCGGATCGATGCAGAAAACCCGTCAGCAGCGGACGCAGCTCGATGGTGGGATGCAGCAAAATCTGATATCACTGTTGGGATATTACGAGAGAACCGGCAAGCTCGACGCACTATTACGAATTCTTACAAACAGAAACTTCGACGCCTCGAAAAGCAATGGGTTCGCGCGTTGCAACGTGCCCGAGCTGAAGCAAGCCAGGGTTCGACGTTTTGTCAGGAAGGCACACCAGCAAAGACTATTCTCGATCAGCTCACACGTGCCATCGCAGAATGCAAGCGCCAACGCACCCGTTCTCGACAGCAGCAACTATTCCGTTCTCACACGTGGGTTTCTGGTAAAACAACGCGAGAGTTCTTCAAACGCATTTCTTGCAAATTTGGAGACAATACAATTCCTACTCTCCAGCCCGTAGAAGGATGTCCGACACGGGAGGTACATGCGAAAGCTGACACGCTTGCGGACGCGTGGGCGCCAATTTTGCAAGGGTCACCGGCTTTACCAGCGGATATCTCACAGGTCGTTGAATGGATGGATACTCGCGGCGGAGATGCCGACACTGCCCTTCTTGCTGATGCCGAATTTATTTCGGAAGAGGCTGTTGCGGAAGCGATTGCGGCGTGCCGCGCAGGCAAAGCCTGCGGACCAGATCGGTTGGGTAATGACTGGTATCAAGCTTTCGCGAGCATCCTAATCCCCTACTCACGAAGCTTTTCAAACTCTGGTATGCAGATGGCATATTCCCAGACTCATTTGTCCAGGCGAACATCTTCAGCCTTAAAAAGAAAGGTGACGGCTCCAACCCGCTAAACTACAGGCCGCTGGCCCTCCTCAACTCGGACTACAAAATACTGACCAGAATGCTAGCCACTCTAGTGAGCCGAACATTGGCAACCCGTATACATCCCAATCAGAACGGCTTCGTACCTGGACGAGTAATTCACGACACGCTGGATATATTCGCTGCCGCGCAACGAATGGCCAACTGTGATCCCGAACTAAGAGATGCGATTGCCCTCCTTCTTGATTTTTCAAAAGCGTACGACTCGCTTGACCGAGATTTCCTCTACGCTACACTCGCACGGCACGGTTATCCGGTTCACTTCATCAAGGTTATACGACAACTCCACACAGGAACATCAGTCGGATTCTTAGCAAATGGACAACTATCACGTGAAATTCCGGTGTATCGTGGCATTCGTCAGGGCTGTCCGTTGGCCCCCTTGCTCTTTATCCTAGCGCTCGAACCGCTTTATCAGAAGATAGAAAAGTGCCCAGACATACTTGGAGTGTCACTACAGACTGCTGATTGCATGAAAGAACTGCGGGTAGCTGGGTACGCGGACGACACAGCAGTGTATCTGCACAACGCGACATCCGTCCCTCAACTCTTGAGCATCACGGATCAATTTGGTGACGCCTCAGGCTTACGTGTGAATGCGTATAAGACAGTTATAATTTCACTTCACGCTGACGGCCCTAGGGAGTTCACGTCTGTTCCACCAGCGCTACGTATTCAGGCACCGAATGTATGCTCTCGTTATTTGGGAATACAAGTTAGCAGTTCTCCCTCATCGGAGGCGATGTGGAAGATCGCCGAGTACGGAATTCGACTTCGTCTTAGACTGGCCAGCCACCGCACGCTCACGGTTGAGCAACGCTCGCTCATCGCGGCCGCAATCATCATCCCTGTACTGCTGTACATCGGACGGCATGCTTGGCCACGAACGGATCAGGTGCATCATTTGACTCGGTGTATCCATAATTTTGTGTGGCATGGCCGATTTGAGTCTTTAATTGAACGACGACGGGCGTGGCTATCTCCTGATGTGGCCAGCCTCCCACGCTCTGATGGTGGGCTCGGCATGCCGAACTTGCAGTCCGAACTCATTGCAATGGCCGCTGTTACGGTCTCTGACTGGGCATCAGAAGGCTCGTCTGCAAAGCATTTGGTTGGCGATATTCTCTTTCCTTTACATCCTTCGATTGAGTCTCCTAAAACCTACATTACCCCGTGCCAGGATCCTAAACCGATCAGTGGGTTTGGACCAAACACATCGCTGCGCCGCCGGCATGGCGATGATTTGTCGCTCTGGAGCTAAGCCTCTTGCGCCTGGTCATCTGGAAATAGTTCAGCCGACTCTGGAGATGCTGCACCGCAGCTTACCACACGAGCTGGACTGGACGTGCGGGGTAGTCACCGTAGATTGTCGTTTTCTCCTGGGCTCCTGCACGTTCACGCTGCGACGCTTCATGAGCGATCGGTATGGGCAACTTCGCCATGAATGGATGCCTTTCCTGGACTTGCGCTATCTTGCGCAGTTACCCGGTATTCCCGAAAAGATAGCTCCTATTGGATTCGCAGCGCACTCGCGTCTGGCCGAGGCATCTTAAGTGATATTCTGCGCTGGCGCTACGTGGCGGGGGGTGCTCGCTTTTGTCGATCCTAAGGGAGACGGCTCGTCGGAACTCCGAAATCTGATTGCTGCTCTCATCGCACATTTTCCGGGCCTGCTTCACCGTCCAACGGCTACTGGTGAATTTCGCTTTACTGCCACTCCGGTTGATCACCCTATTACAGCGAGAATCAATCGGCTCTCGGTAAGTGCACCGGTGGAGTTGGCCATTCAAGCCTCATCGCGGGGCATCGGTATGACCACAATTGTAGACTCAGAACCCGCGGCACAACTGGCACTTCAACAATTCGCCGGCTCCGAAGCGAAAATCTGTTCTGTTGGCCCGCACCCATTTCTTTCCCGTATGATCTGTTTGTGGGTCGGCGGACGCCGCTGGAAACAGTCTCGACGCGGCTACAAGCAAGCGGCTAGTGACGCAAAACGCCGTCGAGGTCTCCATAACATCAGCTGCCGCCAAGAAGCTTGGTTTCAGGATTCCAGACCAATTGGACAGGCAGTCCAAGCTGTCTCATGGAAGGAGGGTAGGCAAATAATCGGCGCATCCGGTTGGGGTGAGCAAGTTTTGTACTGGCTCAAGCTCCGGACCTTCACAATGTGGAATCCGAGTGAGCGCCGCCCAAATTGTGTCATCGCAGAATGCGGTATTGCAACGCCGAGCACCGCTCACATGTTTTGGATTTGCCCCGGTGCCCAAAGTCTCTGGAAAAATTTCTACTCGCCATGGAAGGCATTAGGAGCTAGTGATGAGTTCTTCTTACCGAAATATGTATTCGGTCTCTCACTGCGTTCGGTCCCCCGAGGTATGGGTTATTTTCGATCGGATACACGAATCTACTACGCCTAACAAACGCGACAAAGTTCAACAGCATATTCACTCTCTTCGGACGTAGCGTGGTGCCTCGGTATTGTCGCAACTATGCAGGCAATCTGGTCTCGCCGGGCAGCTTACTTTGATCCTATGAGGGATTCGGCGGCTCGCACTGCAGCGTTGATGCTTAATGGACGACTACGGCAAGTATATATCTCCACACGGATCTTGGGTGAACTGACCTCTCTCAACTCGGCGTACACAGAGGCAGCGCGGCTAATCTCCTCATCTCGGATTGGACAGCACACCAGCTCCTCGCCAAGGGCATCACAATGGTCGCAAGGCTCTTATCAAATTATTTTTTTGATGGCGGTTCCAGAGGCAATCCCGGACCGGGCGGCTCGGGGTCTCTCATCGTGGAGCTGCAATCTAGTACATCAACGCCTAAAATCAAGTGGATGGCGAGCATTTCATTGTCGTCACCACGCATGACTAATAACGTGGCCGAATACCGCGGATTACTTACTGGTCTACGGAGGGCTGCCACTTTGCAACTCTCCAACATTCATGTTGTTGGGGATAGTAATATGATCCTGACTCAAATGTGATTGAGGAAGCGGCCAAAAGCTACGCACCTCCAAGATCTATATGAGCAATGCAGAGGAATTGCGGACAGAGTGCATGTTTGCACGTGGAATCACCACCTTCGCGCCTTCAATAAGGCAGCGGATTTACTGGCAAATATTGCCATGGACGACAAAAAGAGTCGTCAGATTTTCTCTTCAGATCGACCGGGGTCGATCCCGCGCTGGGCGAATGTTCCGCAAGCCTTGGCTGGGGACTTGGAACACTGGTGCGATTCAAGGCCTATCATTGTGACGGGTCATTCAGCCACAGGGACTGGGTAAGTAGTTCTGCACTGTGAGACACTAGTTTAGCTATTGTCTCAATCCACCAGGTGATAGATAGGCACTCGGTGGCTCGGACATCTTTGTCGTTAGTTTAGGCTAAGTGACAATAATGTACCTCACTTCAAAATTAATCGTCCAAGCAACGATCAGCGCCATGATTCCGATCAATAGCAGCGTTGCGTTGGCACATCGTTTCGAGAACAGCATCGGACTAAATTTTCATGACACGATCTGCGTAGAATCGACCCTTGGGCTCGTGAAACTTACGGCGTCTCTCTTTCTTCCCTGCCAGAGCTGCCAACCTTATTCGTGCGCACTCTCGCCGACTTTCCTGAGCTCTATTGGGATACCTCTCGTGAGGTGTTGCTGGTTCTCGGTCTTCAAGGTCCCATTGTATGACACTTGCGACCCCCGAATTCTCGCTCGTGCTATCTCCACCCTGAATTGACCAGGTGAATAAGAAGACTGCTTGGCCAGCGAAGGAAGAGCTCTCTATTGCACTTCTTCGGATACCTCTTGGCCTTTGATGAAAGGAGCTCTATCTTGCGCTTCTTCAACGGCGTCGTGAGCGGGCTTGCTGCTGCGATCGCTTGGGGTGCAGTGAACGCCGCAGATACGAGGGCGTTGGTGAATCCAGCCCGTGGGTTGGTGGGAGTTTGAACTCCATGCCTTTGTTTATGTGCGTCATCCAAACTGCTGGCGAACAGACAAATGACCAAAGCTTTGGTAGCACGCGTCTGTCTTGGCTGCCCATCCACAGCAATAGCAACAGTCCCTGCAAGAACAACGACAGCATCCTTCACTCGTTGAACCTCCAGCTCCTTCCACTGATTGCAGCACGGGTATCCTAGGATCCCTAGAAACGCCTTAGCACGAAACCGTCATCGCCCAATGACCGCTTTCCATTAGCATATGTGCCAGATCGAGCGATAGGACAGACACCCCAGATGCCAAGGCATGCAGAGGGGGATACTTCCATACTCGTCACCAGCCTGTGAAGGTGTCGAGAAAATGTCCGCGAGCAGCAGCTCGGGCGCGGTATGAAGAGCGAGGAAACTCTTTCATACCCCGGTGACAGCAGTACAACACAGCTGCATCAAGTGACAGAATATCCTGTAAATCGTCATGGGTAGTACGTGTGCAAAATGGAGCTGTCGGACACTAAACGGCGCGGACCCCACACGAAGCCGCAGACTGCCGCGCGTGGCGTTCCCGATGCGGATACTTATCGTACGTGCTGCACGCTCGCCATGGCAATTTTTACCACGAGTTCTTACAGGTTTTTACGGCTGTATAAGGGATAGAAGGTATTGCTACATATTAGGAGCTTATATGAGTGTGCAAACGAGTCTCGGATTAAGTGTGTACCAGTCTAAAAGCTCCGTTTTAAACCATTTCGTAGCTGTCCAATAGTAGCGGCCCGTTTCGCTAATAATAACACAACCCCTCACTTTAATGGCTATAACCCGTCTATGGCAAGTGAAACCACTTGCCATAGACGGGTTATAGCCTTTGAAACAGTCGAGTCACGGAACTCATATCAGAAAATTATCTTCAACTCAGTTTTTTTGCGTTTTTCGGCCTCTAGTGAGCAAGATTCTAAAACGTAAACCTAACCCATTCGTAAAACCAATATGTACTAGTGGTAAAAAGTAAATGGGAGTGTAAACGAGGGAGTAAATAAGGGTATCACGATTATAGGGGCTTCGCCCCAATAAGTGCAAAAGTCAAGGAAATTCCATTGCTAGATCATTATTAACATTTCCAAACTGGTTTTTATGTTGACAAACCAGTATTAACCCCTCTTTCCCCGCCGCCGGTACATATCGCAATACGGTATTTAGGGTGTCGTATGAAAATGGTGTGCACCACACGTGTCGTACCGGACACATGTGGTGCACACCATTTTCATCCTCAAGGAAACAAACATCCTGTCAGTTCCTTTCTTTCGCAATGAGTGGGAGAGCTCGGGAAAGGCTTCAGAAGGAGGCCCAGCGCAGAGTTCAGCGCAAGGACGAGAAGCTGCTTGCCAAGTGCAAGGCGGCGGGTGTGAGCCTCGAGAACTGCATCATGTTCTCGCTCGCCGACCCCACATGGAGCCCCTTCAAGTCCACGGCAACCCGGAGATCTACAACTTGGTGCGTTTACCGGAATTCCGAAAGGAAATTGCGCTCCGAGTACGCGACCGAGGCGTCTGCGCAGCCGACCTCGATTGGGCTCACGTTGTGCTAAACCCGAACGTGTCATCTAGCGACACGCGACTTGATGCATGGCGTCGAGACGCAGTTGTCAAGGGCGTCTGGCCGGAAGTTATCGTCCCAGTGAAAGGTGAAGAGGGCGTCGGCAGTCGACCGGCACTGTGCGAGCAGAGCCAGCAAAAAGAAGAGCCAAGCACTGCAGTTAAAGTGGAAGATAAAGTTGCGGCGCCATCACCGCCGCAGTCTACGGATATTGCAGAGCTACTGGCGCAAATGAAGCAGTTTTCGTCCAAGATCACGGCTCAGGAATCGACAAACAACGAACTTCGCCAAGCAATCACGGCTCAGGAAACCACAATCAACGAACTTCGCCAAGCAAACACGGCTCAGGAAATCACAAACAACGAACTTCGCCAAGCAAACACGGCTCAGGAAACCACAAACGAAGAACTTAAGAGGACAATCGCGGAACAGAGTGGCACGATCCTCGAACTGGTGAGGTTCCACCGCGACGCGCAAGACGTCACCTTGCGCACAATGTTAGAGCACTATCGTGGCCTGCTTTTGGAGAAGGTAGGCGGGGGTCGAACGATAGCCGAGAAGCTGCAGTACATTCGAGACTCCAATCCGGACGAATTTGTCACGTGGGTGTTGGACGAGTACAAGACAGTGTCTAAGAGGCTCCACGGCACTCCCACGAAGCCACAGATGGAAGACGCCTTGATGCGTTCCGACATATCGGACAACTACACGAAGTTGTTCGAGCTCATACAGAATCCATGACTTCAAGTTTGTTTCTTTCCAACTAGTTCGTCCACTAGTTGTAGGCGACGACTTGCGTTAGGAAGACTTCAGACAAATTGCTTTTGCAGACGCCACTACGTGACGCCTACGGGAGAGAATCGCCGCGCAATCCACCATCAAGGATTTTGACAAATCGCAGAGTTGGTAAAGCATATCTAAGTCTACTGAATTTCGTTAGTGGCGACGTGATATCAATGAACACGATCAGCGTTTAGCATTTAACACTGCACCTTTGGTTTCGAGATTTCTCGTGTGCAGGAGCTTCGCTGTGAGACGTCAGGAAGCTTGGAAGACAACGTTGCAGACGGTTATGCTTCATGTCTTTGACTGCTATTCCTGACGTAGACGTCACAACGCAATGTCTAAACTCGGCCCCTCATTAGTAACCCCAGACTTGGAATTCCTGCTCAAATGCAATAAAATGTCGGTCCCGCGTGGTAAACAAAGCTAAGTAATGATTACTAAATCCCCTCAAACGTAATGTAGAATATACATTTCAGAAATATGCCTCCAAAAGGTGCTTAACTAGGGAAAAGTCGTCCACTTCGATCTGTGCATTGACGCCTGTGTATCCCCCATTCCTCTCGGAATACTAGCTGGATTTCACGCAGACGGATTTATGAACCGGTTTCGTGAAATCCAGTTCATAAATCTGTCTGCCACTCCAACAATATCGGCGTGTACTAAAATCATCTCCGAGACAATGTTACAGAACTCCACATAGTTAGGTTGAGTTTTCCATGGATATACAGTGCTGAAAATTTTGCAACTTTTGAGCGTTAATGAGCGACATTCGAGATGTTTTCGTTGGCGACGGCATTGCTAACGAGCGAGAGATTGCAAAATGAGCTTTGTGAGCACAATTTGTTGACTGCCAGGTGCTCTGCTGGATGAATGGCTGAAGCTGCACCTTAGTGTACGTACCCCTAAAACGGCACACCCGAGATTGGAATACCCCTAAATCGGAATAATTTTGCCGTTCCGACACCATGACAATTGAGGGATTCATCTGTAGCGAGTTTAGACATTGCGTTGTGACGTCTACGTCAGGAATAGCAGTCAAAGACATGAAGCATAACCGTCTGCAACGTCGTCTTCCAAGCTTCCTGACGTCTCACAGCGAAGCTCCCTGCACACGAGAAATCTCGAAACCAAAGGTGCAGTGTTAAATGCTAAACGCTGATCGTGTTCATTGATATCACGTCGCCACTAACGAAATTCAGTAGACTTAGATATGCTTTACCAACTCTGCGATTTGTCAAAATCCTTGATGGTGGATTGCGCGGCGATTCTCTCCCGTAGGCGTCACGTAGTGGCGTCTGCAAAAGCAATTTGTCTGAAGTGTTCCTAACGCAAGTCGTCGCCTACAACTAGTGGACGAACTAGTTGGAAAGAAACAAACTTGAAGTCATGGATTCTGTATGAGCTCGAACAACTTCGTGTAGTTGTCCGATATGTCGGAACGCATCAAGGCG
>JAAVTI010000998.1:0-15073 GCA_011947335.1 Phytophthora constricta
CAATGAGTGGGAGAGCTCGGGAAAGGCTTCAGAAGGAGGCCCAGCGCAGAGTTCAGCGCAAGGACGAGAAGCTGCTTGCCAAGTGCAAGGCGGCGGGTGTGAGCCTCGAGAACTGCATCATGTTCTCGCTCGCCGACCCCACATGGAGCCCCTTCAAGTCCACGGCAACCCGGAGATCTACAACTTGGTGCGTTTACCGGAATTCCGAAAGGAAATTGCGCTCCGAGTACGCGACCGAGGCGTCTGCGCAGCCGACCTCGATTGGGCTCACGTTGTGCTAAACCCGAACGTGTCATCTAGCGACACGCGACTTGATGCATGGCGTCGAGACGCAGTTGTCAAGGGCGTCTGGCCGGAAGTTATCGTCCCAGTGAAAGGTGAAGAGGGCGTCGGCAGTCGACCGGCACTGTGCGAGCAGAGCCAGCAAAAAGAAGAGCCAAGCACTGCAGTTAAAGTGGAAGATAAAGTTGCGGCGCCATCACCGCCGCAGTCTACGGATATTGCAGAGCTACTGGCGCAAATGAAGCAGTTTTCGTCCAAGATCACGGCTCAGGAATCGACAAACAACGAACTTCGCCAAGCAATCACGGCTCAGGAAACCACAATCAACGAACTCGCCAAGCAAACACGGCTCAGGAAATCACAAACAACGAACTTCGCCAAGCAAACACGGCTCAGGAAACCACAAACGAAGAACTTAAGAGGACAATCGCGGAACAGAGTGGCACGATCCTCGAACTGGTGAGGTTCCACCGCGACGCGCAAGACGTCACCTTGCGCACAATGTTAGAGCACTATCGTGGCCTGCTTTTGGAGAAGGTAGGCGGGGTCGAACGATAGCCGAGAAGCTGCAGTACATTCGAGACTCCAATCCGGACGAATTTGTCACGTGGGTGTTGGACGAGTACAAGACAGTGTCTAAGAGGCTCCACGGCACTCCCACGAAGCCACAGATGGAAGACGCCTTGATGCGTTCCGACATATCGGACAACTACACGAAGTTGTTCGAGCTCATACAGAATCCATGACTTCAAGTTTGTTTCTTTCCAACTAGTTCGTCCACTAGTTGTAGGCGACGACTTGCGTTAGGAAGACTTCAGACAAATTGCTTTTGCAGACGCCACTACGTGACGCCTACGGGAGAGAATCGCCGCGCAATCCACCATCAAGGATTTTGACAAATCGCAGAGTTGGTAAAGCATATCTAAGTCTACTGAATTTCGTTAGTGGCGACGTGATATCAATGAACACGATCAGCGTTTAGCATTTAACACTGCACCTTTGGTTTCGAGATTTCTCGTGTGCAGGAGCTTCGCTGTGAGACGTCAGGAAGCTTGGAAGACAACGTTGCAGACGGTTATGCTTCATGTCTTTGACTGCTATTCCTGACGTAGACGTCACAACGCAATGTCTAAACTCGGCCCCTCATTAGTAACCCCCAGACTTGGAATTCCTGCTCAAATGCAATAAAATGTCGGTCCCGCGTGGTAAACAAAGCTAAGTAATGATTACTAAATCCCCTCAAACGTAATGTAGAATATACATTTCAGAAATATGCCTCCAAAAGGTGCTTAACTAGGGAAAAGTCGTCCACTTCGATCTGTGCATTGACGCCTGTGTATCCCCCAATTCCTCTCGGAATACTAGCTGGATTTCACGCAGACGGATTTATGAACCGGTTTCGTGAAATCCAGTTCATAAATCTGTCTGCCACTCCAACAATATCGGCGTGTACTAAAATCATCTCCGAGACAATGTTACAGAACTCCACATAGTTAGGTTGAGTTTTCCATGGATATACAGTGCTGAAAATTTTGCAACTTTTGAGCGTTAATGAGCGACATTCGAGATGTTTTCGTTGGCGACGGCATTGCTAACGAGCGAGAGATTGCAAAATGAGCTTTGTGAGCACAATTTGTTGACTGCCAGGTGCTCTGCTGGATGAATGGCTGAAGCTGCACCTTAGTGTACGTACCCCTAAAACGGCACACCCCGAGATTGGAATACCCCTAAATCGGAATAATTTTGCCGTTCCGACACCATGACAATTGAGGGATTCATCTGTAGCGAGTTTAGACATTGCGTTGTGACGTCTACGTCAGGAATAGCAGTCAAAGACATGAAGCATAACCGTCTGCAACGTCGTCTTCCAAGCTTCCTGACGTCTCACAGCGAAGCTCCCTGCACACGAGAAATCTCGAAACCAAAGGTGCAGTGTTAAATGCTAAACGCTGATCGTGTTCATTGATATCACGTCGCCACTAACGAAATTCAGTAGACTTAGATATGCTTTACCAACTCTGCGATTTGTCAAAATCCTTGATGGTGGATTGCGCGGCGATTCTCTCCCGTAGGCGTCACGTAGTAGCGTCTGCAAAAGCAATTTGTCTGAAGTCTTCCTAACGCAAGTCGTCGCCTACAACTAGTGGACGAACTAGTTGGAAAGAAACAAACTTGAAGTCATGGATTCTGTATGAGCTCGAACAACTTCGTGTAGTTGTCCGATATGTCGGAACGCATCAAGGCGTCTTCCATCTGTGGCTTCGTGGGAGTGCCGTGGAGCCTCTTAGACACTGTCTTGTACTCGTCCAACACCCACGTGACAAATTCGTCCGGATTGGAGTCTCGAATGTACTGCAGCTTCTCGGCTATCGTTCGACCCCGCCTACCTTCTCCAAAAGCAGGCCACGATAGTGCTCTAACATTGTGCGCAAGGTGACGTCTTGCGCGTCGCGGTGGAACCTCACCAGTTCGAGGATCGTGCCACTCTGTTCCGCGATTGTCCTCTTAAGTTCTTCGTTTGTGGTTTCCTGAGCCGTGTTTGCTTGTCGAAGTGCCCTGATTTCTTGGCGAAGTTCGTTGTTTGTCGTTTCCTGAGCCGTGTTTGCTTGGCGAAGTTCGTTGATTGTGGTTTCCTGAGCCGTGATTGCTTGGCGAAGTTCGTTGTTTGTCGATTCCTGAGCCGTGATCTTGGACGAAAACTGCTTCATTTGCGCCAGTAGCTCTGCAATATCCGTAGACTGCGGCGGTGATGGCGCCGCAACTTTATCTTCCACTTTAACTGCAGTGCTTGGCTCTTCTTTTTGCTGGCTCTGCTCGCACAGTGCCGGTCGACTGCCGACGCCCTCTTCACCTTTCACTGGGACGATAACTTCCGGCCAGACGCCCTTGACAACTGCGTCTCGACGCCATGCATCAAGTCGCGTGTCGCTAGATGACACGTTCGGGTTTAGCACAACGTGAGCCCAATCGAGGTCGGCTGCGCAGACGCCTCGGTCGCGTACTCGGAGCGCAATTTCCTTTCGGAATTCCGGTAAACGCACCAAGTTGTAGATCTCCGGGTTGCCGTGGACTTGAAGGGGCTCCATGTGGGGGTCGGCGAGCGAGAACATGATGCAGTTCTCGAGGCTCACACCCGCCGCCTTGCACTTGGCAAGCAGCTTCTCGTCCTTGCGCTGAACTCTGCGCTGGGCCTCCTTCTGAAGCCTTTCCCGAGCTCTCCCACTCATTGCGAAAGAAAGGAACTGACAGGATGTTTGTTTCCTTGAGGATGAAAATGGTGTGCACCACATGTGTCCGGTACGACACGTGTGGTGCACACCATTTTCATACGACACCCTAAATACCGTATTGCGATATGTACCGGCGGCGGGGCTTGAGGGGTTAATACTGGTTTGTCCGTATAAAAACAAAAACACGAGGCGATGACGTGCAGTAGCGAGGTCGTCCTCCGTTATTGCGTACCGGACGGGGACGTCCGGGGTTCGAAGTTCGCGCGAATTTTAGTTTAAAGAGTGCCGTGCGTCACCTTGGTCTACGAGGACGTCATGACGTCGCGAATGACAGGTGATGATATATGTGTGTGTTGATGTGTGTCAATGTGTCAATGCGTGGTGTGATGTATTGCAAGTTACGAGATAGTTATGCAGGAGGTTGCCCAGATGGAGTCACTTTTTCTTGAACGATGTGCATGTCGTCTTCACAGATTGGGCGGCGTCGGCACAATGGTGATGGCGCGAAGCTTGGTATCGGCCTGACAGCAGGCGAAGATTGGTCGGCGTGAAGATCATGATGTCGCCAGGTGACGATAAGCTTGGGTTGTGAATGTCGATTTCACAGAGGGACGCAGTGATAAGGTACTGATTCGCGTTGTATGCGTCCTTCCACCGCGCGTCTTGAAAATACTAAATAAAAAAGGCAGCAGCAGCAGTGAGCAAACGTAGCATATACGGCTAGTTAGTCGACGCAGACGATAATGGGCTTTGATACCTTTTGTTGTTGGCTCGGTGGA
Source organism: Phytophthora constricta (assembly GCA_011947335.1). NCBI lineage: Eukaryota > Oomycota > Peronosporomycetes > Peronosporales > Peronosporaceae > Phytophthora > Phytophthora constricta. Next base: position 4,292 of record JAAVTI010000998.1, read on the forward strand.
TCTGATGCTTGGGCTTCGCTCAAGTAGAGTCGAAGAACGTGTAGTCCTTTAGTAGTGTCTGCGGTGATCCACAGGAGCCTCGCCTTGATCCGGATGCTGGCAGGCACTTGTGGATTGGTGACGTCGTTGCTGAGGATGAACTCTTGGAGATCTGTTAGACATAGTTCAGTAAGTTTCAGTACTGACGCGTGTTACGTCGGTTTGTACATCTTACCTTCGACCATGTCAAAACCTTGTATAGGATGTTCGTTCATGGCCTTCTTGAGTTGTTTTAGGGGTAACTCATAGTGTGGGTTGTCGTCTTTTGGCGCACCCTGTTAAGGAATGCAACGAAAGTGTTTGAAATGTTAGAAGTTAGCACTGCGATGCATCCCGATCACGCTTACAGGAAGAGGTGCAGCTGCCGAAGCAAACTGTTTGGAGCTGGCGCCGGACGTCGACTCTGTGTTTTGTCGCTTTCCCGGCATGTGGTCTCTGCTTGAGGTTGGTCTGGTCGTTGTCGAGGATATTCGAGAGTGAGCACTCGTTCGTTTTGCTGCCCTTGCGTCTTATCGATGTGGCGACGGTTAAATTGAATTCGGGACTGGACGGTGCGTCACGCTAATTTTTAAATTGGGGGAAGGGGCTCGTGAAGTTACGGAAGTTGTGTTTGTGCAAGTGGTTCAAACGAGTATGGTTCGACTTGCTTGGTTTTAGTATGTAACTGTCGCTCAGGGCGGCACTGTTAAATGACTATGGGACTGGACGGTGTGCCATTCTGTTTTTAAACGAGTTAAATGGTGCGTTGTGAATGCGTGTTTTTGTGCTTTCAAAGCCGACGAGAGTGTTAATGAGTCATGACGAGTGTCACCGCACCTGTAAAGCGCGCATTTGCCTCTGTAGTGCTCGTTCCGCGCAATATATATTTGCAACGACAAGAGCGGATGTGTGCAGAGGTCGGCGCCCGCCGCTAAGGACGAGGCCTTTTGCTATGCCTTGTGGATATCATAGTGTGTAGTAGAATGGATAGACTGACGCATTGTGTATGATGTGTTTGTGTCAGTTTAGAATGACCTCTCAATTTGCAACTGTGTGCTGCGTGGTGAGGACGTAATTGGCTGCGTCGACGGTTGCGTTAATCGTTTGGTGCGATGCTTAGCTGCTGTGTCGTGCTACAAGGAGCGTTTTGTTTAACAATCTTGTGATTTGTAGGCTCGTCTTGAGTGTGTCTGCGGATTCTGTCCGTGCGGCGATAAATGTAGCAACCAGCGTTTCCAGCGCGGTATGATGGCGTCGGTTGCGGTCATTGATTGCGGATGCAAGAGAGTCGGCGTGATTACACTCGAACAACTTCGAGTAGGTGCTTTCGTTGGCGAATACGTCGGTGAGGTCGTCTCTGGTGCGGTGTTTCGAAGGCGTCCTCAGGTACTGCTATTGGTGATGTTGCCGCACGCATAAGTGGACTAACTATCAACAGCTGTATGCTGCTGCAGGATGTTTGTACACGATGCGTCTAGCGGGAATGAAGTGATCGATGCCACGCGTCGCGGAGGCGTTCTCAGATTCATGAATCACAGTTGTAATCCAAACTGCTTTATTCAGAAGTGGAATATACGTGGCGAGGAGCGATGTGGTGTCTTTACCGTGCAGCCCACGAATGCCGGTGAAGAGCTGACGTTCGACTACTGTCTCGATGAGTCCGATCGATCGGTCCGTTTGAGCTTTCTACGGTTTGTGATGACGCGATAACTAATTTGATGTGTTGCTCGTCCTTAGGCTCATTTCACTTGCTATTGCGGATCGCGAGAATGTCGTGGAGTCGTCGGATCAAGCACAGCTAAGCGACCTCCGACCGGGGCCAGCTTTCGTGCAAAGCGGTTTAAGCAAACGACACTTGATCAGTTTTTCGTATCGAAACCGTCTGCTACATGAGAATGTGGCGACAACAGGTTGATGAAATGCAGGCTTTGACTTTGCATCGTTGTGGATATATTTTAACGATCATGTTAGTGTACTTTTGAGTCTTTAGCATGAGCAGATTCACGTACGTCGTGGCTTTAGTTAAACAATCAAAACGATTTCAGATCGGCGCCTTTGGTCGTAGGTTAGCATCTCGAAGCGTTACATGCGACAAGATGATACTTCAACATGCTGTTCAAGCTCTTAACTTGTTGTTTGTTTGGCTGCAGAGTTGAAACGTGCAGCATGAGCGAACCTAAAAACTGCACCGAGAGCGCAGATGAGAAGCGGGCGGAACGGCGGCGCCGAAACGCGGAGGCCGCACGTCGGTACCGCGCGCGACGGAAGCTTGAAAGGCAACAAGCATCCGAAGCTGGAACGCCAGCTCGGTCGCGTCGAGTGCCTTCGAATGCAGCTGCCGATACTGTGGACCATGCTGCAGTGCATGCCATTGCTGGATGGATGGACAATGGCGTGCCGCGATTGCGCCCGTGTCGTCTGTGACGCAGGAGAAGGTACTATAACGGCTGCGTGTCGCTTTGGGCGCGCCGGGATTGGACGAGACTGTGTGTGCTGTGTGTGACACCTGGGTGCTTCTCTCGCGCTGGCATATGGTGAACACCTCTGACATTGAGCAGATCGACGAAATGCGATGTTTTCTTGACTGTCGAGACGAAAATCTTCCATTGTCCCAGGCAACTGAGTACGATTGATCCGCCCTCATTCCTGAGCTCGAGGGCATCCTGCTGTCAAAGGCTGGCGTCGACAGTGCGAGTCGAGGTTTGCGTGTGTGCGATCAGTGTGGCGACAGCTTGAGCAAGTGCCAGGTGCCAAAATTCGCGATCAAAAACGGCTTCTACGTCGGCTCGCTGCCGGCCCACCTGCTTGATGTGACACTGCCCGAGCGCCTCATGACCCAGCTGATTTCTGTTGTGGCGGTTACGAGGGTCATGCGGGGTGGCGCCCACCGTGCGATTCGTTCTCACTGCCTCACATTTGATGCAACCCCGGGACCACCGGCGACGCTGCTACCGGTGCAAACGCGTGAGGTGTCGGTCTATCGAGTCGTGTTGGCAGGTCCATTCACAACCGTCCAGCAAGCGCGTATCCGAAAGATGCATCGTGTGCGGCGGCAAGTAGTTGACGACCTCCTTCTGTTCTATCGCTACCAAAACCCATTGTACACGGATGTGTCGGTTGACTGTACGCAGTTGGCGCAAGATCATGTACCCGAGGACATCTTTTGTGAGAAGCCAGACGCTTATGTTGAAGCAGAAGACGTCGAGGAGCGACCGCGTTGGGTGCGTCTTGGAAAGCGACGCCACCGTAGTCGAGGACGAGGTGATGGAGCGACGGGTGGTTTTCGTGTCGGACGATCGTGAAGTTGCCACCGATAGCGATCACTCTACAACAGACGATCATGGGACCGGCACTGCTGAAAGCGACGCTGTCGTTGAGCTCTCGAGCAAGACATCGTCGGTCCCGCAGTTTCTAGACCACCACTCGAGCCGGTTCTCCCCTCGCAGCAAGATGATGTTTGTGCAAATGTTCCCACATTTGTTTCCGTAAGGTCGAGGCCACCCAGGCGAAGAGCGAGTAGTACCCGTGTCGCTCGAGGCTTGCATTCGTCACTACGGCAAGTTGAGCTCGCGTCGGTTCGCCGAAGACGAGCTGTTCATGCTCGTCAGCTTCGATCACATCTCGTTGCAGAAGATGTATACCCAAGTCGCGCTCGTGTGCAAGCGGAACCCCACGTTGTTCGAGCAGTTTAGCGATGTCTCCGAGTCGGACTTGGTCGACGTGCTGCGGCAAAAGAGCTGCGACGGCAAGGACGAACGTCCGCGCCACACGGTGACCAATCAACCGCACAGTGGCTCCTCAAGTCGGTCGAGCTCATTGGCGGCGCAATTTGGGGCAGCGACGCCGAGCGCGCGCAGTGTCGACGGCGAGCGTTTGGCTACCAGGCGCGGTACGGTCGGCCCGCACTGTTTGTTACATTGACGCCGGATGTGTCTGAATCCTTTGTCATGGCTCAGTACACGGGCGTCTCGTCGGTCGATACACTGTTCGATGCTGAGCTCGCCAGTATGCCTAGCAACTCCGAACTCCAGAGTGCAACCTTGAAGAACGATGTCGCGTCGGCCCGGTTGTTTATGTACAACATGGACGCCTTCGTCGAGCATGTGCTTGGCGTGCGCCCGAGCAACATGAAAGGCGAGCCGTTTGACGGCCTCGGAAAAGTCGAAGCGTACTTCGGCATGGTCGAAACGCAAGGCGGGGGACGTTGCATGCGCACTTCTTAATCTGGTTGGTGGACGCGCCACCAAACTCTGTGGCGTTCGACCGCGCGGTGAAAATGCACGGCGAGTCGTATTATCGCGACCTCGAGGCGTATGCAGATATGTGGTGTAGTAAGTTCAGATCGGGGTGGTCCACACCATATTTGAACTTAGCTGATTCGCCGGTCAACTTAGCTGAGTAGCTACGGTAACTCAGTCGGGCCAGACTTCTTAGAGTCAGTGAGCAAGCCAGGTCGTTACAAGGGAAGTCGGCGAAGGGTCGCTGAGATCCAAAACTACTTCATTTCACTAGATGTTTGTAAATGAGATTAGGAAACCATTAGGAGGAGTCCCTTCGGGACTCCGGAGGATATAAGATAACAGAGCAAAATTTTCTATGTCCAAGACAAGTGTACACTTTCCGGCAAGTCCCTGCACGGGCTGGATTATGCCTGCCGTCGACACCCGAGAGGCATAGCTTGTAGGGTGTTGACTGGTAGCGCCAAGAGGACAAGGTCGGCCCGGGAAAGGGCGTGTCTCGCTTCGTGCGTTAAACAAGTCTCGCTGACTCAGCGAGCCGGTACACCGGACAGCCCGGGTGCCGTGACACTTCTAGCAGAGCAGCCTTTGCTCTCGGTGACCCGTAAAAGCGCTCGCGCGCCGTCGTCCGTCCTTTGGCGGAGGGCACGGGGTTTTCTGGAAGTCAGCGAGCTCAGCTGACTTCCAACGTTTGACTGGCTTGATTGCTTGGTCACAGCGACTGCGAGACACCACTGTCCCGGCTGGGCCGAACCGCTAGGGGCAACTCAGCGGCGGGCCAACAAACGCCGACCTAACTCGGCGATTGTTGTGTTTGTTGCTACTGAATATCCATATCTGACGATTTGTGTGTTCTGCAATACCACAACTGGTGCCGCGACCCGGGAACAGGGTGTGCTTGTTTTAGCAGGTGCCAAGTTAATCAATTTTCGAGTAACAAGTGAGCAAGATGGTCAGGGGATCGCCTTCACCGAGTAGAGGAAGTCCAGCCACGACCGCGGGTTCACCTCTCGCGAGGTCAGACCTAGCGAGTCAGCGAGACGTCGACACGGACGTGGCTCGTGGTGTCCAATTCGACGAAGACGATGCCCAAGACCAAGGAAGTGAGAGAGATGAAGAAGAAGAAGAGAAGGACGACGATGTGCCGTCGTCAGCTGAGTTACTCAGCGAAGTGGAGAGACTGCAAGTTCAAGTAGGGCGCGTGGGAAACCCGCGTCCTGTTGAGCGCGATTTGATCGCTGAACCCAGCGAAGATGTGGACGATGACGATCAAGGCGTTGCTCAAAGGGAACGTCCACCCCTGATTCCGAGAGCGACGAGGAACGCCGACACGCCGAGTGCCAACAAGGTATTGGCTCGACTCGGCGAAGAAATGAGAACGCAATCGGAGTGGATGATGATGTTCGCCCCGGTTGCGATGGCGCAAGCCAAATGGCCAGTGCTGGGTCCTGAGCTGACTCAGCCGTGAACAGCAGCAGCATCAATCAACTTGTCGAAGATACTGTGCTGTTGCTACGAGTCATGGGTTATCGGTGCAACAGCCGACCCAACAGCTTGATCTTGGGAGACTGGAATGTCGCCCGAGCTAGGCTTGAATTGATGCAGTGGAACGTAAGCTGAGATCAGCTTTCGGGTTAGAAAAGGCTCCGGGCAATTTTCAAACCATTGCCCGACGCATAGCCGAACCCCAAGAGTACCTGGGGAAAGACCCGAGTAAGATCCCACTACCCAAAACTCCGAACACCAAGATGCAAGGTGTGTTCAGGTCAACTGACGGCACTCCGTACTTTGAAGACTCACACATGAAGACCCCGAAGAATACCATTTCCAGAGCTAGCCGTGACAGCCAGCTCTATGTCACGACTGAGAAAGCTGACTTGGGCGATGACCGAGATAGTGAACCCGATCACGGGGTTGAATACGAGGAGTCCGTTCGAGACGTAATCCGTCATCCAGCTATGATGAAGCCGAGTCAGACGACGCCCAATACCTGGAGCTACGCACTCATGCGTCTCTGGACAAGATAGCGGAGTTTGAGGGTAAACGGTACCGATCCGACCCTCTCTGCAGTGGTTGAAACGTTTCATCTACGAGATGAAAGGAACCAGGATGCCCCAGAACTCGTGGTGCGAGCCGTTCTCGTTATGTCTGGGTCGAGCGGCGAAAAGCTGGTACCGTCAGCTACCGAAGAAGACCCAACAACGTTGGAGTTTACTCAGCGAGGCCTTCTTGGATTATTACTGTTCGCAGTTCGACCGGTCGGCGCGCACTCGCTACTACTCGGCTAAGCGCAAAGAAAATGAACCTCTGCGACTTTCTCATCCGGCTCAACGGATACGCCCGCACCGCCAAGATCCAGTATGAGAAGGGCAGTGCAGACTCAGCCGATCACGTCGAGCAGTTCCTGCTCAACTGTGGGGATGACGAAGTTATGGATCTGTTGTACCCACTCCAACTCGGCGATATTCAAAGAGTGGAACAAATAATCAACAGGAGACTACTCGGCGAAAAGCGAAAGAAGCAGCGGGATCAGTTGGTCACGGGTAAGACCAAGGATCGACGCAGTGGTAACACTCGTCCGAGCGATCGACGCCGAGATGACCGCCGAGACGACCGCCGGGATGATCGCCGCCCGAGTGAAAAGCGAGAATCACGTCGGGATGACTCACGCCGAGACCGGAGTCGTCAACTTGCAGCCGCCGATGGGTCAGTCGACGGCCTGTATACAGGTACAGAACAGCGTCATTCAAGTCGTCGACGTGACTCGTCGAGCGAAGAAAGTGCGTACAGCCAAGAGGAAGAGAGCGGATCCGACGACAGTGAAGATTACTTGGACACAGGAGTAGCGAATGATCGTTCTCGTGACTCAGCAGATCGAGGGAACTCGGCTGGCAGATTCCGAACTCAGCTGGCCGGTCCCCGAACTCAGCTGACCGTCAAGAACGTCGCTATCGTCGAGATGTTTCTCGCGAGCGTCCACGTTATGGACCCTGCGCTGCATGTGGAAGTGAAGGTCACTCAGCACACTATTGTCGCAAGAGGTGCAAATTCTGCAAGCAGGTACAAGATGTCGGACGCTGCGAACTGTTTCAACGTTTTGAGCAACTGACTAGCTTCGTTCGCTCCACGGTGGACAAGTCAGCTGTGCCCGCTGACCTCCAAGACATTTACGAGCCGAAGGATTTAAACTCGGTGGCCCGCCAACTCTGACTGGGTTGGATAACAACGGGCTGCCACAGTCAGCTGAGCCTGCAGTTGAAGCGAACTACGTATTTGCTTTTGTGAGTGAGGCACAACGGCCCGAGATCAGGTGTGAGAGAAGCGACGGTAATGGACGTGAAAATGACAGAATAACTGACCCCAGTGATTCGGAGGAAGATCACTGGGTAGCAGAGAGCGCGAGAGCTGAGTCCCGAAGGCCAGAGAAGACCAAGATTCGCTCCAAGATTGTGAAGTTGCGCCCCGGAGAGCGCATAGGATGGTGGTCAGCGCAGAAGTTCGACCGCCGAGTCCGTATGCGAGCTTTGGTGATGGGCGCTGTGAACGACGAACGAACGAAGATACTCTTAGACACCGGGGCGAACGTCTCAGCAGTCAGCTTGTCATTCGCCCGGCGACTGCGATTGAAGCGGTACGCGAACAACGATATGCAGATTGAAATACAAGGCATAAGTGAGAACAAAGTGCCGACGACATCAAGAGTCACAGTGAAGGTAACGCTCGGATGGCAGATCGTCTACGAGTTTGAAGTCTGGATTATGACCCATCACGCTGGAGTTGACTTAATCCTGGGTACGGATTTCATGATACCAGCTGGCATCCGGTTGATTTGTACAATTCGACGACGAAATTGCCAGATGAAGTCGTAATTCCCTCATCAGGTCCAATAATTGGCAAGACGAGTCGACTTATGGGACACATGAGAGTGACGGTCCAGCTGAGTCTTTGGGTCTCAAAAGTCGACTCACGGCTGATTTCAGACTAAGACGCCGACAACCTAGTGAAGAAACTCACGAGATTTGGATTCGTCGAACAAAAGATTGGATTCCGACTGCGAAACATAACAAACATGGAAAAGTCACCAAGGTGCTGCTTACCAATACAACCGATCGACTAGTGTGGTGCCCAGCTCACTTTCCAGTGGTACTGTGGGCGCCTCATGATGAATTACCACGTGACGATGGGTATGTCCGGTTGAAGTCGGATAAATACCAAGATTGGCAGGTGCTAGCGTATGAGTCGGCGATTGATAAAGACCTATTGAAGAAAGAACAACAATTGTACGCCGCATGGCTGGCTCGACAACCACCCGCTGTGGATAGATGACAATATACACAGCCAACAGGGGTGATGCAGCGGAATGTACAATCTTCTGATGAAGACGCCGAGTTGACTTGTGATCAACGTTAGTAGTTGAATCGGAGCTGAAATGACTACCAAAATTTCAATCCTACATTTAAGCGTTTAAACATGGATTTAATCCAATTTTAAATGTAGGAGTGAAAATAATGACAAGACCTCTAAACAGCTTATATTGAATAGAACACTCCTTTTAACCTGAAGATGTTTCATAAGTCATCAAGCATCTAATATTCATAGGAACGATTATAGAAACAATGTCGCCGAAAAATCTTACATACAAATCTGACAACATCATTTATATAATGATTTAAATATCAAGATCAGAATTTAGAAAGTTGCCATCTTAAGCGAACTTTCTATAAGTATATAATAAGATATCATACGATAAGCAACAATTATGAATTAATTATTTTTTATCAGATTACTCTACCTCCTATAGTATATAGATAACAATGACAACACTAACATTTGGTAAATTTAAAGACAAGACTATCGAAGAGGTTTATGCCATCGATCCAAGTTACTGCCGATGGATGAGCAAACAACCAAGTTTAAACGCGAGCGATGAGATTAAAGACTTTCTTACGACTACGTTCGCGGATAGTAAAGAAGAAACCGATGAATACGTTATGACCTGGGGTCGTCATAAGACTAAAACTCTAGATTATATTAAGAGAGTCGATCCCAAATATCTCGATTGGTTACGCAACAATCAGTTCGTTAAAGAAAAATGCTCACGACTACTCAAAGAGTTAGAAACCATCAATTAACTACAACCTGCAAAAGTCAAATTAAAAAAAAATTTTTTTGTTCATCGAGTCAAAATAGTGTTTTCTTTTTATGAGAGAGCCTAATTAGCAGTATAGTCATCTACCTCCCTGTGAGACGATTATAAGTCATTTCATTTTCATGGGCAACGATAACGATCAGATTACAATCCTGAGACGATGCGTTCGTTCCCTTAATCTGAAGCGACTGAGGAACATCCTTCTCGGTTAAACGAGACACGTCGGCGACGAGTACACGATTAGTCGAGGCCCATGTTTTGAAATCAATTAGACCATTCGATAATTCAGGCGTCATATCACCGTTAATAGCCGACAGCTTCGAGAATTCGTCACAGAAATTCTGGAAATCATACTCATGATTTAGATCAAACACTTGACTGTTGCCAATGCGTACATTAAAGTTACGAATAGCAGATCCAGGTTGAACGGTCCACGGTGCACTATCGAAAGGAGATTGAAACTGTTCGACTGTATCAAAAGGTGCTGCTCCTTTAGCGAAAGGAAGCACCGCAACGTATTTAACGTTTTTGAGACTAGCCGAAAGCTGTAGATCAAACGATTTACCAGCTTGAGCTCCTTGAGCCGCTCCAAAGTGTTGAGCATAATAATCGAGATAACGAATCTTCTTTGTAGGTTTAGAGATGATCATGGTAGGATTCTCTAGATCAACGAATGGAACGTATAGACGGCACGTGGTAAATGGAAAATAAGTACTATTAACAACATCTTCAAGCGAATTAGTGATAGCACCCCAAGCAACAGTAATTTGCGTAACGGCATTAGGGACAACAGTCACATTCGGGGCTCCGGGGCTAGCCGATGTAACCATAATAGGGCAAGTAGAGCCACTTTGGCGAGTTGTAGAAGCTAGAGTCATGGTCCTACCAGTCCCTAAATTAATAACAGCCGATCCACGGTTCACACGCAGACGGATCTTGATCTGAGGCGACCCCATGAGATCAAGATCTTTGAAAATCGGGTGAAGATCAACAAGCTTAATCTTGAGCATATAATACCAAGAACCAGCAATAGATCCAGCCATAGCGACTCCTGCTTTGAAAGCTCCTCGTCCAAACTGATTAGCGATATCATTTGAAACAGCCGCATTGGCAACCGTAGGCCAACCGTTAGTTACAGCGTTCGCTACTGGAGGATTAGCCAATAGTCGCTTCACGAATCCTTCATTCGCACCAAGGACAGCACCACCAGTAGCCACATCGCCGATAGCGTCATCGATATTAAGAGCATTGCCCGTAGTTGCAGCAACGTTGCTATATCCATTTCCGAGAGTGGAAGCAGCACTTTGATGAACAAGCGATCCTACGCTATCTGGGTAGAGAAAGCTTTCAGCGCCGTGCTTAGCCATATAGTCAGCG
>JAAVTI010000099.1:0-69793 GCA_011947335.1 Phytophthora constricta
AAATGATGAGCAGGTCCATTTCCGAGATATATCTGTTTCAATCATGTTATTGATTAGGCCGCGTGAATTTAGATAAAAAAACTTATTTTTTATAATTGATAGTTACAAACGAAATGAAGAGCCTCTTACATACCGGTTCCTGACATCTTAAATGATCCTGCTCGCATACCTCTCCGAGTGAAAATGACTGCCACCAGATTTTGTCTTCCGTAAGCTTTTTAATCGTTTCATGTAATCTTTTGCTTCCTGGCTACCCTTAACAAACTTCTTGGTCTTCTTAGGGACGCCGACGCCGTATCTCGATTTTACGGTCTTACGAACTTGTTTGATCATATCTACATGTTCAGGCTTGGTTGCTTTCTCAATAAGTTTGCGTTCAGCTAGATCTATGAGATCAGCTGCAATACCTCGATCTTTCATGTAGCGAAGAGCTTGTTTACCTCTTGTTTTGACATCGTTTAAGGTAAGTCGACCGCCCTCTCTATCCGATTCGCTATCGCTATCGACGCCAACTCCAGTCATTGATTTAATAGCAGCTCGTGCAGGGATTGCAGCTTGAGGAGCACCAGCATAGGTAGCCAAAGCAGGAACAGCTGCATCTACGGCTCGCGACAACAAGCCAGAGTCTTTAAGAGCCTTAAAACCTGTTTTAATACCGTTCCACACTTTTCCCCAAACCGAGGAACCTTGGAGCTTCTTATAGCCTTTCTTAATTTCATGGCGCGTAACGTCCAATCTAACTCCACGACCCGCTTTTTGAGCCTTAAGCGCCTTCTCATAGCTCGATGGATGCAAATGAATAATAGCACCAGAACCCTTAAGCTCAGCCTTTGTTAAGCTTAGTTTTCCAGTTTTGAAAGCTTTGGTTAGCTTCGCCTTAGGTATTTCACTCGAGATCGTTAATTCACGATACATGATTGCTTCTTTTCGAACAAGCTTCGCTCTATATAATTAAAAGCTAAAGCACGGTTATATTTAAATTAATAAACCTCTTCAGTAGATCCATTCTATTCTTCTGTTTAGCGTAAATAAACAATAAGCAAAATATGCCGCAATAATCATCTTTAGTACCTTGAAGTTGAATCTCGTTGTATTTTTATTCCATAGTGTCTAGGAGGCCCCTCGCCCATACTATCAAAATAAACACCATCTACGATGCATGTCCAGTGTCCTATCTCAAGATCAGGAGGTCTCAATAGGATTAGAAGGTACCCACCTTACGGATAGGCTTGGTAATCTCGTTGATTCATAGATATTGTCAATATCAACATTAATTATTTTCGCTAATTCAATCAGATCATGATCGGACGTTACTGGTTTAATCAGTTGCGCCATTATTTAATTTTCGTTTCATCTATAGATGATCGTATATAGAACGAATTATTTTAAGATGAGTGACACTCAGTTAGTTGATCAATTTTTATACCAATCTTCGCTAAAAGCGGATCCGGAGGTCAAAGTCAGCTCTAACAAGCGAGTACCGTATGTAATTGATATTAACCAAGGATCGTACGCTAATGGCGTTATTACGATTGATGCTACGTCTCAACTAAATGGTGCTGAAGGCTTTGCTTGTTTACGTGATTCATACATCATGCTGCCTTATAAAGTGAGTATGAAGAACACTGATAGCTCAAGCTCTTGCCGCCGCTGCTAATCGACTCTCGGTTGGACTTAAATGTGGTGTCTGGAACGTTATTGATGCTATGTCTCTAGAACTCAATGGCAAGTCGATCCTATCGATGACGGAATACAAGATGTTTGCTAACAATCTACGCGCTCAAGCTGAGATGTCGCCTGGTTATGTTGAGAAACATGGTGCTGAGAGTTTCCTATTCCCGGATAGCTCAGGTTCACTACAATGGAGCGCATCTGCTAGTGCCTATGGAGATGGATATTCTAATAATGCTTCCGATTTAACTGGTGCACTATCGGTCGCATCAACCACGGGTTCTGGTACGATGAGCGCTAATGATGGTTTCGTTAAGCGTTTATTGGCGAATCCACCTGTATCGGGGACGTCAATACAAATGGCTGGCCTACTATCGCATCGGGCGCAGCTAAGAATATTGCTAATCAGTTTGGACGCGGAGCTTTCGTTGCTGGCGGTACTGCTATTAATACGATTGCAGGAACATGGAATTACATGCTTAAGATTAAGTTAACCGATCTTCATCCGATCTTTAAGGAACTCGATCTAATGGCTAATCCTCAGATTAAGCTACGACTTCGCGTTAATCAGGGCAATTCTGTAATTTCTCTTCCTTACACTGGGAGTGCTAAGGTTATGACTCTCGCGTCTACAACAATTGCGAGTGGTTCAGTGTGCCCGATTATGGTAGCCTCCTCGTTAACTGGTAGCCCCAATGCAGGTGTTTTACCTGCGGCTGCCGGTCAGGTCACTGTTGCCTGGGGCGCCATTACCAACTCGCTTGAGCCTACGATTGATAGCACCTACTTTCCTTTTACTACGACGCGTCTATACGTTCCGTTCGTTGATCTCGAGAATCCGAGCTCGATCATCTCTAAACCTATGAAGAAGGTCAAGTACCTTGATTACTATGCTCAATGGTTCTATCAGCGAGCAGGCACTGGTGTGACCACTACTCAGCAGAACTCTTCGTTCGATTTGCAGCTATCAGCTTCACTTAAGAATGCTAAGTATGTCGCTCTTCTGCCGTTCGCTGAAACATCGGCCGGTAATTATGCTACTGCTTCTGTTCAGCAGTTTCAAAGCCCGTTCGATTCGGCTCTTGGACTGTTCAGGCTGGTTCGTCGATTCGCAACTTCAATGTTCGTATTGGATCCAAGCAAGTATTCGACATCTCGTATGACTACGACTTCCATAGTTTCTGTAATGAGTTTAGCAAGCTCAGTGCGATTAACGGTGACCAGACGCCTGAATTAACGAATGGACTTATCGATTTCCAAAAATGGTCAACTGTTAACCGAGTGCTAGTTGCTGATGTTAGTAGATTAACCGAAGCCGAGGTGCCGCAGAGTATTCAAGTGATGGGAACCAATGCTTCGAGCCAAGGTGTTAACATGCTCGTCATTGTAGCTCATGAAAATGAAATGACTTATAACCGTCTAACAGGTGAAGTAAAAAATTATGTAGCTAACTAAGCTCTCTCATGAAAAGAAAAACACTATTTTGACTCGATGAACAAAAAAAATATTTTTTTAATTTGACGTTTGCAGGTTGTAATTAATTGATGGTTTCTAACTCTTTGAGTAGTCGTGAGCATTTTTCTTTAACGAACTGATTGTTGCGTAACCAATCGAGATATTTGGGATCGACTCTCTTAATATAATCTAGAGTTTTAGTCTTATGACGACCCCAGGTCATAACGTATTCATCGGTTTCTTCTTTACTATCCGCGAACTTAGTCGTGAGAAAGTCTTTAATCTCATCGCTCGCGTTTAAACTTGGTTGTTTGCTCATCCATCGGCAGTAACTTGGATCGATGGCATAAACCTCTTCGATAGTCTTGTCTTTAAATTTACCAAATGTTAGTGTTGTCATTGTTATCTATATACTATAGGAGGTAGAGTAATCTGATAAAAAAATATTTAATTCATATGTAACAAAACATGATTTTTCTACTAATATAGGATGGCGTATCCATATAAGAACCCATCCAAAGCTGAGGCAATCGATGACTATCATAAGTTGGTTCAATATAAAGCTTCTAGTTTATCTCATAGTCGTATAGGGGTTTTAGCATGCGACTATGTCTTCGAAAAGTTAAGGAGTAAAGTCAGCTATAAAAATCGACAGTCTAAGTTTGAAGCTTGGAAAGACCCTGATGACCGTGAGAAACAACTCAATATGCAATGAAAGGTTTGGTAAGAATGATGAAACTAAGTTAACTAAATCTAATCTAAGGGCAGTTCTCAGTTACAGATATGGATCAGTCAATAATTTTCGTCCAACTGTCGCAAAATATATATATAAACGCTTTAAAGCAAAATCAGTATAGACCCCTCAGCTGGATGGGGGAATCGAATGCTTGCAGCAATGTCTTTGGATATTGATTATGTTGGTATTGATTCAAATACGAAACTTCAAGCTGGCTATAAAAAGTGTTTGATACCTTCGAAACGAAGTCTAATGTTGAAATCATAACTGCTAAGAGTCAAGATATTGATTATTCTAAGTATTCTTACGATTTGGTATTTACTTCGCCACCATACTTCGATCTAGAAAAATATGATGGAATGGGTTATGTTGATAAGGAAACTTTTCTAAAAGAGTATTTCATCCCCACTTTTAGTAACGCTTATAATAATTTAAAGCTTGGAGGGCACTTAGCTATCAACTGTCCTCAAGAAATGATAAAGCATTTACCATTTGGCAAATTCAAAAAATTAGGATGCCAATTTCTAATCGAAATGGTGGTGGTCATGATGCTCATGAATTGATTTACTGGCTAAGAAAATGAGTAATATATAGAAAGTTCGCTTAAGATGGCGACTTTCTAAATTCTGATCTTGATATTTAAATCATTATATAAATGATGTTGTCAGATTTGTATGTAAGATTTTTCGGCGACATTGTTTCTATAATCGTTCCTATGAATATTAGGTGCTTGATGATTTATGAAACATATTCACGTTAAAAGGAGTGTTCTATTCAATATAAGCTGTTTAGAGGTCTTGTCATTATTTCCACTCCTACATTTAAAATTGGATTAAATCGATGTTTAAACGCTTAAATGTAGGATTGAAAAAAGTGGTAGTCATTTCAGCTATGATTTGACTACTGATCTCTAATTCGTCGGCGGCTGCTCCTTCGCTAACACCAAACTTTGACGCGTACATGGCAATTGCAGTGTAGTACGCTTTGCGTCTGCAAAAAACGGTTCTTGGTCGGGTTCGTATGCCATTTGCTTCCATACCTTCTCACCGCTTCTTTATAGACATTTGCCCTGACAGCCCACGCGTGTATTCTATCCAAACCTCTTGAACTGTGGTTAATGCCCGGCTTAATCTCACGGATGGGGAACTTACGAGAACTTCCTTGCACCTCATAGATGCTCTGTATTCAACTCGTCCGCATTGGTTAGTTTTACCTTTCCTCATTATAACCAGGCTATTGCGGCTTAGCGGCACCTTCACCGAGTGTACCGTACGCACGATCGAGCACATTACTAGGTCTCTGGCCAGTATGTGTCTCTGTGACTTGTCTGCATCAAACCTCCGGTACGTCTCGGACAAAGATCACTCGCGTTTTTTTCTGCTCGAAGATCAGGAATCACCTGAGCGAACCCCCACCAAAATATAGAAAGGCCAAATTGCCGTGCATTATTTTTGCGGTGACCCGGGTCATGTCCAAATGGCACCACAACGAAAACTGCGGCCGTTGCTTGGCTAAATATATGCTGCAATGCTGCAGCTACAGACTATGTGAGCATTTGGGGAGTCATACTTCTGATGCTGCACTGCAAGGACGAGGTGGAAATGGACAGTAAGGACGAGCTGGCGCTGCACGGCAAGGGCGAGCTGCCGATGCACGGCAAGGTCGAGGTAGAGCTGGACAGCAAGGGTAAGCTGGCGCATCAGGTCAGTATGAGCTGACGCTGAATAGCATCTCCGGATGATCCTGGCGTCCTACGTGACCGAGTACGCGGAGCTGGAGATGAAGGACCTGATGTGTATTCCCAGAATTGGCATGACACAATTGTGTGCTGGCGCAAAAGAAACACGATAGCGTATTGGTCACTCGACGCGGATATGCTAGATTGTTGGGAGTCTTCAGAGCGTACATATTAGAGGAGATGTATACCGCTAACTCTAAGTGATCTAGTTCTGCATTCTAGTCCGATCCACGTTATGTTATCTTTCCAGGGCCGCAACGGGGGTCTGCAAGTTGTTTTTTTATACGGAGAACAACATCGAGATTTGATAAAGTCCTGCATTAAAAAACAGATTTTTCAGCCCCGACAGTTAAACCCGTCCTCCACCAGTTCCGGCCCTTGCCATCAGAATATCTGTAATGACAACTTCAAGGATTGATCTTATGAGTATCTACGGTTGAGAAAGCCTGGTTCTGCATGACGTTTTTGATGACTCCGATACGTCGAGGAATTTTGTTCAAGACTACGCTCGGAATCGTGACTTTAGCGTGCATATTATGTCGCGTGGCAACCCTAAGAAATTGTGTTGTGTTGGCACGACTCAGGATGAAGATGGTAACGTGATGCTTTGTGAATGGTCGGATTGGATAACAAAGAAGCTCCCATCTAGAGACAACCCAAAAGTGCTCGTAAGAAGCCGGGATCGAATTGGCTCACGTACAGGTTGGTTCCTGGTACATTTCCCAGCTTTTCTTGGAACATATTCAGAGTTGTATCAACGTGGGGCGACCTGACCCCGACCGATGTCAACTTTCAGAGATAAGAGAATTCCAAGGTGCTATTCTAGAAAGTCATTCCTCGTCTAAGTCTAGGATTGTACACAGTTTATTGGAGATCGATGACATTGAAGCGAGAAAAAAATATCGCATGATGAAGAAAAACCAATTTCTTAGTGATTCTCATGTAGAATACGACCTACCTCAAGCTTCATGGGACAATTTGCGCTCGAAAACGAGGGATCTCGTGCGCGTCTTCAACTAGATTCTGAAGGACGATTTTTTCAGGCGCTTCTCTCATTTGGTAGTATCGTAAAAATCAGGACAACTTGCTTCCTGTATGGGAATGTGGTGGAACATTTATGACAAATTCAGATTATATGGAGTTTGTTTGACGATTTTAGCTAAGGGTGGTGATATCCATATCATTCATGTGGCTGTTGCATACATACCCAAAGAAACTATTCACAAATTGGCTTGGTTTTTCAGCAACTGGCTTGCCGGAGGTATACGCCTTCATGATCGACCAATTTTCACGAATCGTGGCAAGCAATTAGGAGCCCAAGATATTCTAGCACGCATGGGCCTGGCTGTACACCTAACGTTCTGTGCACTTAATAATCGTTTCAATACGATGCACAAATTTCGAACTCTGAAATTAAATGAGAAGAAAGTGAACGACGACATTTTCAGTCTACAGGACTCCTCTACAATCAAAGTGTATGACGCAAATGTTGCTCGTATGAAAACTCTGTATCCAACACCAATAGAGAAATTCGCACACGCAAATCCCCACCCTTGCCCTTGAAATTGTATTTAAAACAGCTCCTATCCCTAACTCGACCGGCAAAATCCCGAAGAATCCCCACCACCAGGGATTCCTTGCCTCACCTTTAAGCGGTGGTTGGAGTAGACTCTACAATAATTATTCCAAAACACCACACCATCATCAGTGCACTGTCATGCCCGTGTCGTCTGCCCCAAACCCACCCAAACGCAACTATTTCACGGAGCAGGACGGTATCCTGCTCCTGGAACAAGTCATCGCCGACGAGCCATTCCGCCATGGAGCAAGAAACGTCATGGATAAGTGGGACAAGTTGGCAAGGGTTTTGCTGACCTGCCCTGACTTCACTCGTTCCAAACTCGCTGGTAAAACAGCTCAGAACCGTACCAATCAGTTGCTGGGTAAAAAAGCGTTTAAGAAAGGGTTTAAGTGAATATCCGCGCTAAGAAATGTTCTAACATTTCATGCTTTTCAGAGGCAGCAAAGAAGAAAATGCTATACCTTTCAGGATTCGATGTGACCTTCACTGGAAAGGAAGCACTAGCGGAAACCCTGCTGTCAACCGTGAGCGTGTATCAGAAAGAAAAAACACGCAAGAAAAAGCCTAGGCGCAAAAGCAGAGGATGCGGAAACTGAGCCTCATTCAGTGCGCGCTGAATTGCAGTAAGGCTACACTCGACGGCGAGCGAGCTGCGGCCGCCACTCCAACCAGGTAATGCTTCAATTTGGCTAATCGCATATAGTACATAACTCATCGAGGCACCTACTTGTATCTTCATATATCGCGAGTGCAGCAGCGCTCTTCACGATGCCGCCAAGGCTATTCCATGTCTAATCCGGCATCACTGGTAACAGGCATGTAAACGCGTTTGGCTTGCGATGCTCTAGCGCTCACATCAGTGCTAGGTTGGTTAACAGGAAAGCTCCATGCATGAGAGTGGTCATCACGCTTGGTTTAGCTTCGTCAGGTCATCAAAGGGGGTTGTCTTCAAGTGAAATGAAGCTGTTGCGATTAGCAATAATCTTGGCGGATACCATTGTGGTTTGACGAGAAGTAACTGCGAAACGATCGCGATAGTGTAAGAATGATATATATAGATTAATCACTGCCAATGTTAACATATGGGGAGTATACGAAGGTGTCCATTATTCTTAAGGATGCTCCAAATAACGTGTACAACCGTCGTATCATCAAATCCGGACCGGCACAAGGCCATCAACGATAACAAGTATATGATCACCAACTATGTGGTAGACAACTGAATATCGATAATTACATTCGCGAAGGAATGGACTCCGTTCTGGCGTAATAGCCCTCTCACTCAGAACCATTTGTATATGACGTCAACTCAATCATATTAGCGCTGGCTAAAATAGAAGTTTCTTGTAAGCCTAGCGCATTATCGTCGCACGCTCAAATCGAGCGAATTGAACATATGCAATGGAACATTGCATGTGTTTTCATTCGCTATATAGCAATTATGTATCAAGCGTGTTCTATATCATGGCATTGCAGGAGATGTAATGTCATGATCAGGATGAACTTGCTGCACCGTCAATGATAAAGGCGTACCACCAGGAGTCAAAAGACGCGCCTCTCCACGAAAAGTCGATTGAAGGAAGGCACAAGCCTATTTGCGTATCTACGAGGAACGCCGCAAAACGTGCAACAAGCAAATCGGGCCCGTCGCGCCATTCTGCTATGAGGGAGGGGATGCTGATGTGGCGGGTCGCAAAATAATATTTAGGATGTTTTCTAAAATACTTTTTTTTTTGCTTAACGCAATTACAAGACGCGTTGGCGTGCGTTCACGGTAGCTCTCAGCCGACAGACGCGAATACGTAACGATTGTGGCGAGCAAGATCGCATCCGTTTGTGATAGTACCATAGAACAAGTAAAGCGCTATCAGACAAAGTTAAGTTCGCTACGATAATTGATGAACCCTCGGAAGAACAGAAGCAACGGGAGTTGCGGGAGCTAAAAGTCCTCGGGCCCGAGAAGCCGATATATGCGATACCATACGAGTATGTCGGACACAACTCGAAGAAGCTGTACAAGCGGGAGTCGAACATGCCGTAGTAATAACTCAACTACCCAGACTACTTCAAACTCATCCCATCGTATGATTTGAGTTTGGCCGGCATGAAGCCGTGGAACACGCGACGACGCTATTCACACGTGATAGCAGTAACACAATGATCAAACGGCTAAAAGCGTTGCGGTATGAAGACAAGACTGTATCTATTGCGACAAGTTCCAAAAGGTGGCGGCGACAATCTGATTCATATTCATCACTACAATGTTGCTTACGACTGTCCGACAGTTCACGACAGATGCGACCGTAATACATCAAACGAACTCAGTCGATCCATCTCAGATTCGTAGAGCGAAGCTCTCAACGATTGGCTAACGAGTATATAGCAAAGCACAAATACATTTTTTTCGATCATATCAGCGTTAGTTGTGGTCATCAATTTGTATCATCGTACGACGATGCCTCGACACGGCACCGAGATCACGAAATTTCTACAAGCGAGCAGTCGATGCGTCAACCGCGAAGGCTTGTTCGATCGGCGTTGCAGAAGCTTCCTAGCTCTCTTTTCTCTGGAAGGTCGTTTTTTTCAAACGATGGCACCCCGCAGCCGCTTCCAGCTATTCTTTCGCAGCGAGCAACACGATCTCTGCAATCCCCACATTCCCAACGTTACGGAGATTGTCGTCATACAAACGAACAAAATAGTGGCGCTCGTACCGAAGATGGAGTACTTCTATTTCACGAAAAATCCTAAATCACCTCAGCAATGAGATTTACAACTAGTAGTACCTAACTAACCTAAATTAAACAAAACGATGGCTACTCCATCTGGTCGTGAGCCGCGTTTCTACAGTGAAGGCGTTAAGCGTATGGCCGCCGAGGGTATTGAGGCTGTCAGCAAGTTCATAGACTATATGAAGCAAAACTAAGCGACGCTAAACAAACTGTCTCCCACGGAACAGAAGTGTTCCATTTTCGAGTTCAAACCCTCGAAGATTTTCAACCGAGTTCACCGCACTTCCGATTTTGACGCAAAGAGCATAAGTGGCCCTCCCTGACAGAGTTGGAGACACTCAGGTCTCAGCAAGTTGACGCAGAGCCAGCAGCAGACGACTGGGATTTTGAGGTGGACGGTGTTGGCGCAAACCGAGTCGGTGGTTCGGGCGTGTAGATGTTGCGCTTGATAAGCACAGGGGTAGCCCCCAAGTCTGTAAAAGGTTGCGTGAGGGGTGGTGTAGTGCATCGTTAGCCCGAGTGATCAAGTGGGGGTTGGCTTAGACGGCAAGGCAATCAGCGTATTGGCACGGCCTCCTGTGTACTAGGACTGTTAGCGAGCTTAGTTTTGGTGACGGACCGTTGTGGAACGTTGAAAGACAAGAACAGTTGTTGAAAGAGAAAATAAAAGTTGGTAGCGGTGCTAAACAGGCACGCGACCGGAACGAAGTGAAAGCTGCACTTCGTCGGCCAAAAGAGCAGTTCGGTTGACGAGACGAAGACGTTAGAGGACGGGCATCTCGCAACTTCTACAGACGATCTCTAAACTCTGCGAATCAGAGTAGTATATCGATATGTTCTCCATCGATTAATTTTTCAAAGCATGAGATTAAAACCAAGACCACTACATTTAGTTTGTCATCAGGGACTAAAGTCAACCCAATACTGCTTATTCAGCGCTGCCGCTTAAAAAATCGTTCTTGTTGATATCATACGTTTGGGCATAATCAAAAGTTAAAGACCCGCTTGGGTAAACTCATAGATAATAAATGGGGTTGTACGCGTCAGAATCGAATAAAGTTGGTCGATAAACAAAGCCACTCATTTCCTTATTGTTTGATGTGTAGTGACGTTTAAATAAAAGAGGGAATTTGTTTATTATGGAGCTGCAATACCATCTAAGTATAAAAAGCTTCACTCGATGATATCAAAGAAATAGCAAAAAACTATTTCATATGGTAATCCTAGGACCTTCCTAAAGCAGCAAGAATAATCTCGGTATGTATATTTTTAAACAGAGTCCTAATGTTTCCCGTCACCTTCATATAATTCCTCATAAACCAAATCGGGACTTTTTAATTATATCCGAGATAAATTGGAAGGCTTCATCACTTTCCATGAGCATCCACCATAAGGTCAACAAATTGGAAGAACACCAGGCAGTAACCAGAGTTCATGGTTATTTAATGACTATTCGAATAATAAGGGGCTTCCAAGTAACGTCTTCTCACATTACTTTAGTCGCGGACGGCATTTCCAGCTACTAACTCTCTTTCGATATCATACTTGGGTCACCACAGAAAAAATAGTACGTTTAACCCTTCTAGCCCCGTATGTTGTATTATACAGCAGAAGTATTTGTAGAGGTTTTAGTATGTGTATGTCGGCCACTTTATTATAGCAAATTTTCTCGTATATACGTTTTTATAGGGCTACATTGGAAACAAAATACTGGGAGGTGTCACACGTTAGGTTTAGGGTCGCACTGTCTACAGACGAAAAAGCGGGATAGAGGTTACTGGCGTTTGAATAATCTCGCCTACAGTACAAAGACCCCCTCTGGTTCCTATACTATAAACAAGTAATTTGAGGTTCTCTATAAGGAACTCAGCCAATGTACATTGGCAGCAAGGACATGCATCCCACCGCCCTAACGGCGGCATGTTCTACAAGTGTCCAGGATCGACTGCGCCGGAAAAGGATTGTGTTGACGTTTTCATTAGCTTGATGGAGATATGCATGCACTAGTGAATGATAGCGTCTACATGATATTGAATAGATAAACTACATGAGGAGCGATGGCTATTTGTGCATTGCTGTAGTTCTCGATTCAAGTATTCCGTCGTGGACCCAGCGCCACGTGCACCAGCTCGAAGCCTGCAGCGAGCTACATCTTCTCATCCACAACGTTCTAACCCTCATTCGAGTTTGGGCTCGCGTTCCTTGCACTCATCAAAAGATACAACGGGGTAAGTAAATTTGCAAGCACACAAGCCGACGCGTTCTTCGGCGATATAAGCTGAGGAGAAGACGGCATCTGCGGAGCTGCCACGGGTGCTCTTTACTTACAACTGAACGTGAATCTGGCATGCTGTTGCCTACTGCAGAAGGTGGCTTATCGTGACCTAATAGAGCAGTAAATACAGCGTTACACGACACGACAATCCGGGACACGGCATTCACGCTGATAGCGACACGTACGGTTCCGACGGCTTTGGGGTAAGCGTCTCATAGCGCACCTACCAGGCGACGACAAATTGATCCCTCACCGAAGGTTAGAATCTCGCGGGTGAAGCTTGATTGTATGTGACGGTAGCACGCAGCTGTGCAACACAGTGAGGCGTTCCGCTCATAGTTACGCGCTCATTGCTTCTAAATCTAGCATGACGCATGGAAGCACAACACATACATGAAACGTAAGAGATGATATCTATATATGCACACGCATATAGAAACAAAGTAAGATGATGCATACCCCTTGCTTGAATACACTTCTTGCAAAGAAAACTGTGTCCATTTGTTGTTGTGCACGTACTGGCATTACAAATGGACAAACGTTTTCTCCGCGCAAAACTCGCCCCGGACTGCACGCATCCTCGCCACTCGTTTTGTCACGATACCAGCTCAGGATCAGCAATTTAACCTTGCAAATCACTTTAGTAAAGGTACAGTGTCTACGGTAATAAATCTATGTGCGAAAAAAATAGCCTATGTTCCCATATTCTAAGCTAGACTATTTATGATTCAAGGAAATAATTAATATTCAGAATTAGTCTGATCAGCTGCGAAACGGCAGCCAATCATGGGGATGAGCCAGTGTTGTTTTTTAGCGAGTTATTACAATAATAATGTAAGATTAATTCTTGAATTAGGTAAAAACTTGCGGTAATAGGTATAAAGGATCCAGAGAAGGTTCAAACGCTGGTGAATTTCGAGTCGACGCGACGCGATCTCGCAGTTGCTGTGCGCGCACCTGGGACTGATGTACGCGAGCGAGCTGTCCGCAGACGCCGTGCGCGACTTCCGTTCCCTGTATGGCCTGCCGCTGCACTCGCTCGCCGCTACTGGTGAGCGCCGATGCCACCGGCTGCTAGGCGTGATCCTGGACGTGTTCCGAGACGATGGCGCCCGCACTGTTCCGCAAGGAGGTAGCGCCGTGCCGCTGGCGCTCAGCTAGTGAGTGAACTACTTGGTAGAGCAGTGCGTGCCCACGAACGCGATCGTGTCGCTCGGCGCGCTGCGGGGGCTGCCGGACCTACACACGGCCGAGCTTCGCGTACCCGAGGTCGGCATTCTCCATGTTCTTAGACCTGTCGTCCTACTTCGACGGCAAGCAGGGCGCAACGGCGGATAAGAGTGCAAGACGCTGATGACTACTGCGAGTACTTGCTGCACCACTACCACGTGGCTCTGGTGCCAGGCTCAGCTTTCGGCATCAAGAACGGGCTGCGTTTTGTAGGCGTGCTCGCAGGAGACGCTTGAGCACGCGATGGATGGCGGAGATCTAGATGGCGAACAGTGTGGGCTCACAGTGTTCCAGGTGCTGTTCACTGTGGAGACGCGATTGACAATGTGATTCTGATGCAAATCAAAGGTAAATTACAAAGCTCCGCTCGTGTTCATAAATAACCTAGTGACAATTAACCACAACACGCTTCAAATGGAATTTGTTAAGGGTGGAAGCAGAAAAAGATAAACAATGATCGATGTATCTAGGGAGCTACGCTAGAAGCGCTCACAAGGCACCTTACGTGCTCGAATTCCCTCAAGCTTTATTTCTTGTGGAAAGATTGAAGGGTTATCATCAGGAATTCACGTCGATCAGGACTCGGGATAGAATCTTTGTGCGACCCAAGATCAACAGGCTCAGGTGCTTGAGCCGTCTCATCTAGATTTGCGTCGGTATTTGTTTCTTGGCCCCCGTTGCTAGTATTTGGTGGGTGGTCAAAGATTCTTTGCCAGTTGGTTATAGACTTCTCGTCTCCATCACGAATGTCTTCTTCATCTTCGTCATCGGCTTCATCGACGTCTCGAGCACACCGGACAAATTACGAGTTACACTAACGCGGTGGTAACTATCGGGGTATTAAAGAATATCCAACTCACCAGCGCCACGAAATTGACGGTGCAGCAGCTCTGGTTCTGTCACCATAGGCGTCGCGCCTGATTCCGAGACTCGCTCAACTGAAAGTGGTGTTCTGAAGCGAACACCTAAGCCTGGTGGAATGGAACTGGCATTTCGAGGAGCGTGACTCTGAGCAGTTAAGATTGCTGTGCTGATTGCTTGGTGCTGAGGTGTTGAAAACGGGCTGGTTTTGAGGTGGGCGTATCACCGTGGGTCGTTCTGTCGGGTCGATTGGCTGGACAACCAGCTTCTTTGGATTTATATAGCATTCCTGGGCATTTGTTTTGCGAACATGCTGACGACCAATTTGGAGTTTCATCAATTTCTCGGGGTGCATTCTATTTCTTCTAGCTGAATGAATCAAAGCTAACTCGCTAAAAAGTCGCCCTCAGGTAGCGGTATTGACAGCAATCGACAGGATCGTTTTCGCTAGCACGGGCAGCTTGGCGTGCGACTTGTTTTTCTTCTGGTATATCCAAAACACCATTGTTGGGTCTTCGGCGAAGTCACTGAGGACGGAGTTTGTAAAGTTCCTATATCCATTATAAACATCTCGCCGCGAAGGCATGCGGTATCTTCACCCACAAAACGAAGATAGTAATACATGGCAAATTCACATACATCACCAGTTCTTGTAGCATTGGTTTTGGGGAGTTGACGAGCATGTTCAACGTACTCTGGGTGAAGAAAGTAACCAAGTAGAAATAGCGACTGCTCGCAAGCGCCCCAGCGGGATTCAACATCACCAACAAGCTCCTCAGCGACTCACTGCTAGTAAACCCGTGATAGATCTCGGAAAAGGACACAAAAAGGATTCCAAGGGTATACTTATCACACTGTAGGCGAAACGAAGCTACACAAAGTGGTCGGACGACTCGCTCAGCATTTTCCAATTCCTGCCAGAACTCTTCGCTGTAGAGAATCTTAATCTTTTCTGGAAATTCTTTGACCGTTCGAAACTTATACGCAAATTCATCTAGTCATGCGCGTACACGCAGTAACGATGCGAAGTATGCCTGCATTGAGTTCCACCTTGTCTCACACAGAGAGAAAATTGCGAGAGCCTCTCCATATCTCTCACATATCGTTTGGAAAGCACGAACTAACCAATTCGAAGACGACGCATTGAACATACTTGCCACAGCCGCCGCCTGTGCTGATACCTTCTTGAAAACCGATTTTAGCACAGCTTTGACCAAATTATTTATATGATGAGCAAAACAATGAAGAAACGCAATTTCTGACCACCTCAATGCCAAAATACGGTGAGCTCGAGCACACTGCCCCGCGTTATCAGTCACAATCACTCCAACAAACCATTCGTCAGCTTCTCGCTCCGATAACACAGCCTTGAGTTGTTTTGCGGTTGCGATGGCATTGTGCTGATCTCCAGCCGGACGTATGTTGTACGTAAGCATACGGCCAAACAGTGTAAGTTGACACACTAATAGTTGCTGTTTTGAAATGTTTTGCCACACGTCAGATAAAAAGTTAACTCTACCACCACAAGACTGCTGGACTTTGCGCAGTTCACTACCTTGTTCCGCGCGATAGATTGCAACGTACTTGTCAAGAATTTCTCCTCCAATAACTTGGCGACGTGGAAGCGCCTTGTCACACTTCACCGTCAACCAATCAACCAATCGTCGAGCAGTGGCAAGACTGACACATGTGTCACGAAGGAGCGCCTCGGCTTGTAACTCCAGAAGGAGCCGCCATAACGTTTGAACTTCATCCGCCGAAAACTCAGGCCGAACATTATGCTTCTTATGTGAGTATTCATCATTTACTTTCCCGGTGCGCCTTTTCGTGGCGAAGTCGCTTCCATTTTTGTCCGCGCCGTTGCCAAAGTACTCGTCCGGGTAGTGTTCGCACGTCCGCAGGTGCTTTTGCCAGTAGTCTTTTCTCCCTGCATCATTGCTGATGGCTTGCAGTGCTCAGGATCAATGTCGTACGCGGCTAGGCAGCGTTTGCAAACAGTCCAGTATAAGGCAGAGTTTGCTTTCTCTGTGCCCACGCGATGAAAACGCGTACTTAAAGTGCTCGGAGGGCTCCCAGTCTTGGGCACCGGCCGCTATACCACAGGCATGGCCACAACAATGCCTTCGAAGGGAGGGGTAATTGTGTGCAGGGGGTTCGGGCAATGAATACAGGAACGATGGGGTGCACGTGTGCCTTCAGCTGAGCCGGGATCCCAGCTGAAGGTACGCAATCCCTGTGGATTGCGCACATCAAGCACTTTTTACGAGATTCCCGTAAAAAGATTGTAAAGGTAAAAGAAAGAGTAATTAACCCTTTTTAATTATTAACGTAAAATCCTTTCTACGGGTTTGAACATCACTGGCTGAGCGTGGTGCAGTCGCCGTTGCAGCTTGTCAGCGTGGTGGAAGACGCCGTGTGAGCAGTATAGTGATCTGAGGGCGCGGGAGACCAAGAACTCTGGGGTAGAGTGGTTGTACCCTCTCATTTAAGACGATTTCGACCGCCTTCGCAAACTTGGCGTGATATTCGAGCCGGCGCTGTTGCTGCAGCTTGCGAAGAAAATCGTTCAAGACAATAGTGAACCTTATAATTCGAGAAGCGTCGACAACAAAGGCACGCTGATCATTGACAAAATCACACCAAAATGGGTTCAATGCTATATGGGGGCCCATCAAATAGTTCTTAGAACCAAAACTCAAACGGGAAGAAGGAGCTCAGCACATCGAGAGAAAGGTGGCATTTCACCTCGGTGAATTGCAGCGTGGATTCGCAGACGGTTCACTCGACGAAAACGACATCTAGAACATCGATGAAACTCACTTTCTTGTGGACTTCGATAACGGCAAGACGATCGGATTTTCCGGCGACACGGTTGTCTAGTATGCGGATGTTGTGTCGGAAGGCGACGGAATGTCGATGGTGGTCCGGCTGTCAGGTGGACCAAGTGCTCGAATTTACCCCCTTAATGGTGATTTTTATGAAATTATGAGGGGACTAGCCAATTCATGGAGTCCCAGATCGAAACTTTGGTGTGTGATATCGGTCGAGTAGAAAGGAGTGGATGACGCAAAAACTATTCCAAGAATACTTGAAAGAGAGACGAGCGATGCGTGCATACCCTTATTATGGACGAGAGAAAAACTATTTTCCTCGACAACGGCTCGGGCAATCTCGGAGCGGTTGAATGTCGCGAGGAGATCCGGTAGTTAGGCTGGGAGGTAAATGTTTAGGTGAAGTTGTGATGCTGTGCTAAGAATGTTGTTTATTAAGATGCGAAACATATGCAGGACCAATAAAGAGGCCTTGACATCCTGTGCTTAATCTTGCATGGCTTTGTTTACGAGCAATACCCGTGTCGGATGAATGGTGTAGCTTCCAGTTTCCATCTAATTGGATGTCTATCCTCCAATATGTAGTGAAAACACTAGGGCGGAGGTTTTGATCTTGTGCTTAGCAAACAAAGGCGATAACGGGAAGATCGAAGCTATTTTATTTATCGAACGCGTGAAAGTTTAACGTAGATATGCTCGAAATTCCAATCGGGAGCTCCTGGACATCCTTCTAGAAGTAGGAGTACACGTTTCATAGTAGTCCCTTGAGTGGTCATGACGAAGTCAAGATCAACTGCATGTTGGTAAATATTGAAGTTTTCTTGACGTTGGCAGCATCTCGCGTGGAGGTTTACATCATTACTAGTTTGTGACTTTATGATACCTATAGGTATTACGCAATTTTGTTGTGGCGTCGATTGCCAGTGTCGTTATATATCCATGTCGTCTCAAGATTATTTTCAGGTGGCCAGGTAAGTTCCGAGATTACCTCGTCATCTAGATCAACGAGTTGAACGCTGATATAATCAGGAGGATATGGTAGGTCGACTAATCAGTCACCCCGACGCCGAGCGTCAGTGATCAGTTGATTGACCAATTGCATCTGAGAATTATCATTCCAAGCGAGTGAGTACATCAGACATGAAGTACCATTTGCCGCGCCCCATCCTACGTTTCCGTTGCCATCAGCGAGAATTTAAGCTTTACAACCGGGAACAAAATAGGCGAAGAGCATCGGGTATTTGTGCTCGTCGTATGAAGCGTCGTGGTAAATCGTAATTCCGAAGCTGCCTTTTCCAACGGCAAGTAATAACGTTTTTCTTTGGCTGTATAATTCAACAGCTGGTGCTGTCAATGAGGCTTTGTCCGTGTTACTTGTGGCAACAATGGTTGTTTCATCGAGCCAAGCTGGATCAGCAATAATACCCTCAGTGGAGAGTGGTGTCGTCACAGCTGCGACGACTTCGGTAGTTATAGGTTGAAAGGAATCATCACTTCTCTCGTCCAGCGTTTTTCAGCGGGATATTGTTGATGTAGTTATTGGCAATCATTAAGGATTGCTCGTTGACGTTAACAACGATCTGCGCGTTGTTGCTGTTTCAGGAAAAAAACTTTGAACTGGCTAAATCATGCAAGAGCATTGATCGTTTTAGAACCTGTTCGAGCGGCATATAATGCGTAGCACAGTGGGGTTCCACCGATGACGTTGAGTTGTAGGAAGTCGCCAACCTACAACGACATGAGGAGATGGGTAAGCGAATTGTTTTTTTAGAGTGTAGCTGTAATCTTACTTATCAGGCAAACCTAAATTCCTCCAAACATCCGTTCTGGGTTGTAAAATGAGCGTCGACGTTCATCTAGTAAAACGATAAAATCGGTACTAAACTTTGATGCTTCATCTACGACCACGAGATAAACAGAGTTGTCAAATTGCTCTCGCATTTTCTCCAGTGGATTTGTTGATGTGGCAGACCCAGAATGAACTTTAAACACAGAGTGGAAAGTTTGTCCTTCTGGTAGTTGGGATGCCCCTGCACCAGTTGGACATGTGACTTTTCACCCGCGTTCTTTCATTTTTTCATGAAGGTGTTAAATCAAAAGTGATGTTCCTGTCCCTGCACCACCATGCAACACGGTCAACGTTTGTTCTCCAGCGTCTACATTTGTCACAATGCAATCGATTACTTTTTAGTGGCCAGGTGAAAAATAAAATTTCGCTGAAGATGTTGTTGACCCAGATGTTAATGGATCATTTACACCATTGTTGCCCTCATTTGAATGTTGCGTGGACGTTGGGGTTGATATTGCTTTTGCAATATTTTGCGATCGCAATGAATGATTGCATGAAGTCTGCAGGATCTTGAACGTATATGACTGGGTCGGAAATAGAAGTTTTTCAGTCGCCGGTAGCAAATATGGATTTGTCATCTGGGAACGGAAGGTTTCTTGCGTTGCAATTACACTCGATTCAATGGTAGCGTTACCTACTGTAGCTGCAATTATAAAACCAAAAAAATGCAACGTCAGCAGGTAATATTTCAGAGCTCTGGGTCACTTCGTTGTTTTTCCTTGTGTTTGGAATGGGAATTAGTAGAACTCAGCGGCATTTCTTTCCAGATGTCAGCATTTGGATTTTTCAGTTGCGTAACGATTTTTCACAGTTTCCCTTACGTTCACATTTCCGCATGACGTGTCGTACTGTGCGGAAACGTTGTCTGTCGATCATCCTATCATCGTGGCGATCCCATCGTTGACATAGTTTAGCTAGTCCCGAATGATTTAATTCAAGCTGCAGTTTACGTGTGCTGAGATCCCACGGCGTAAATGAACAAATCAAATACCGTGTTAGTGCGGTGGCAGCTTTTTCCTGTCATCCATGCAATGTCAGTGGCGGTGCGCGGCCGAGCATTGGTGTAACAAACTTTGCTTGGGTATAGCCTTGGTGATATCGACATAGTGGATATCGTGGGTTCAAATCAAATCCTTGTCGTCTAGGCCGACAAGGGCCTTTGTATTTTGTTACTGACTGGGGTCGAGGCAAAACATCAACAATACACGCGAATTCGACGGGAGAATCGTCATAAAATCTGTTCCTCGAAGTGCATACGAATGGGCTTGAGACACGAATACCAGTTTCTTGTCAACATGAAAGGCTTGTGATCCACCATGGCTAGTATAAGAGCTATTCATGTGATCTTTGTTGCTGAGAAAATTTTGAAGCTCCGTCCATTGGTCCATCATTAAACGGTCATCACACGGGTTGGTCGATAAATCGGTGGAGATATTATCATCGCCGTTTTTGACATTATTTGACAGGCTTTCACTGTATTGTCGTCATTCTCGAATATAATCCATCATCACGTACGTAGTTGACAAACGAATGCGGATACACAAACCAAAAGCTATCAGAGGAAACGTAAGACCGCTTTCATTTGTTTGGTATCATCAAACGCGCTCATCAGGTAAGTCGTTCCATGTGATAACACCGTTTCTAGATGAAGCGTTTTGCAAATATCACTCTCCTGTTGGTCTGGTTTGTGACACAACATGAAGCATTAAGTTGTCGTGCTCCGGAGGAGAACAAGTTAACTAGTGTTGTGGAATTCCGTACCGGCATCCCATTGTATTAATTTTACGCCATGAAGCGTCTCGTTCAAATGGTCAGAACGGCACGTTTCCAGCAACGAGCGATAAGGTCCGTAGCAAGGCGGCATTTAAACGTTTGGCTTCATTTTATTCGGGATTTTCACGTGCCTGTAGAAGAAATTTTCTGAAGTCACAAGAGCTTGCAACTTTACCAAACTAGTGAGTACTTTTGCGTGAGATGTTCCAGCTCTGGCAGCTTTTCGGATAGCAGCATACCGTTGAAGTTGGTTGGACATGGTCGTCAAAAATGGCACGTTCGATTCAAAACGGCCATCATAGTATCTCATGCAATGGTTTAGCAAGCCCTTTGGCATTGTGCTGTGTGGTATCATATCGCAGCCAGTCAAAACTAATGTGGGAAATGCTCCAGCAACAACATCACCGTTTTCACCCCCGTTCGGATGTCGGATTAGCACTTCGGCTGACGGGGACAGTTGGATTTGTTTTCTCGCCATTGTTATCCAGCATATCAACCATGACATCAATGAAAGCATTTATGGGCTTATCTTGTTGAAGCAGAGTGTTTTTCAAAACTGTAGATTGCCTCATTAGAATATTACTTGTCTCCGATTCGTAGTCCACGCAGCTATCATTTTCAAACCTTTCTCCGGTCAATTTGCCATCGAAACTTCAAGCCATTTCAGAGTTCGTCGTCTGAATACTTGCTTCAATTGAAGCTTCAAATTCTTGAAGAGCTTGTCGACGGTCCATAGAGCCATCGACTCCGGAATATACTATGCGTATATTGTAGTACCCGAAACCAGCAAAATACATCTTCGACCGGAAGTTCATAAAGCTTTCGATTGCATTATCGTTTAACTCGCCATTTTTCAGTTGGTCCAACAAATGTTACACGAGGTCGGGATTCAGAAGTGATTTGTGGCAGTGTGTCAATGCACGATTTAGGTTCATCTGACGGAAAGCAAATGACATGCCCAGACGAATGCTTTCCAGAAAACGATAGTTCCATCCCGAAACAGCGAATTCGTGTAATACAGTTCGTAGCAACCATACTCAGTGCTGGCAAATAGTGAACACGCCCGTAATCGTGACCTTCAGCAATGCCGAAAAATTGTGGAGTGGGTTGGGAAAGCATTTGCTGCATAACACGATATGACTGCTGGCTGGGACCAATTCCGGGTTCAATTAGTAAAAACACCACTTATATATCATGGTACAATTGAATATGGAGTTAAAGACTGGTTCTGGTGGATGGCTGTACCGTTTCGAAAACTCTTCATCGCTGACGTAAAATGATAAAGGAAGATCTGACAACTTCATTGTCCTGGAATACTCGTTTGTTGACAGGATAAGTTCACAGCACGATGTGCACGCGCCAATACCCCTACGAAGCTGGGTGTGTTACTCGTAAGATCTTTGACACCTTGCCATTTCAGCGCTTCCCGGAGGTTTATCTAGTACCCTTTGAAGCCTTGCACATGTGTCCGGATTCCCATTAAGATGCTCGTCGTTGAACACGTACGCAGCAGGACGATTTTCACAGCAATGGTAAAACGCCAAAGCTAGCCTTGAATCTTTTGTATAGTTTTGAGGATTTGCTACAAGTTTGACTTCGTCATCAGTCAAATCTGAAGCACGTAACACCTTTTCGGCAAGCTTCCGAGCATTCAGGCTCAGCTGGGTTAGGTCTAATCATAATACGTTAACGACCCCTCAATTAGCTTCCCTGGCCAAGCATGTCATAAACGCACGATTACTTATCGACGCATGTTCTTTTGCTTCTCTACGTGATTGTTAAGCCATTTTTCCCTTTTTTTTGTTTTGCCTTTCTCGCGATTCACTTTCATTCTCGGTTGCAGCGCGTTGGTTATGAAGTTCACGTCTTCGATTACGTCTTATTGATATCTTAGAGCAGTCTGATCATGTGATTAAATATCGTTAGCCGTTTCGTTGTAGACAAATCTGGTGGAGGTCCGCTCGCTAACGGCGCATAAAAATATAATCTCAGCTCATCGGGTATATTTTTGTCAGCCGGGAAATCCAAGAGATCCACGAGTTGTTTTTGCAGCAAAGTCTTTAATCGTATGGCGATAGGCCTAAGTGGTGTTTTTCTGAATATAGAATAAAAATCATCAAACCGCTGGATATCAGCGATAATTCCAAAATATCGATTGATTTTCTCACAACAAAGCCTTACGCGTCAATCCATTTTAGAGAGCTCATTTGTTGTAATTGGATCATTGTCATATTGAATGCATATCGAGCTCCCTGGCTTGTAGTAGACACCTGCATACAAGAGCGGTCAATCCGATTGCAATATAAACAGCCATCGGACGCCTCGGTTAATAAGAGTTACCTCAAACTATCAGTACAAATCTACAAGCTCAGCCAATCGATTGCCAGTCGTTTTGCGATGCCCCCTGCTCGCCATCACCTAGTTGAGAGCACACGATAAACTCACGGTTGCACAGGCTGCGAATGAGCCCAAATACAAAAGAGGGTCGTTGATGGATGTTATCCTGAGCTACGTTTATTTTCTATTAATCTACAGTGTGCACCAGGTTATTATGACCACCTATGTTTTTGGGCGTAGCTCCCTCAATTTTGCGAGTTGACTGTTGCTATTTAGATATGTTGTTTGTGACGTTAATGCGGCTTCGAGACTTGTTTTAACGCGCGGGATATCGCAGTTTAGGACAGGGCTAGTATACAGACAACCCCTTTTGCCAGTGCGCCCAACAATAAGACCACTTGCGCACCATACAAAAAACAAGATATATACTGAAAATGGCTACACTAGTAGTCTATTTTGTCACCACGTTTCTTAATGACTTTCTTGCATTGGCGCGGCATGGACTCGATCAATGCCAGTAGTGTTGAATGCTCAATAGCATCCCAGGTATTTGGCAGGGCTGTCGTTAGTTCCTTGACGGTGTTGAACTGTCGTCCATTGACGTAAACACGCCTGCTCATAATTGACCACAGATTCTCAATGGGGTTTAAATCTGGAGATCTGGCTGGCCAGGGAAGCACATGCATGCCTTGCTCTTCAAAAAACTCGCTTGTCCTCTTGGACCGGTGGGTGGATGCCCCATCCTGCTGGTAGACAAATTTGGTGCCATAGTGCTGGTGGGCAAACGGCAGCAGATACTCGGACACCGTGTACACGTAGTCGTCCGAGTTCTGCTTGCCATGCAGCACAGCCAGCTTCGTCTTGCCAGCGGCGCTGAAGCCCGCCCACACCATCACCGAGCGGCCACCTGCCTAGCGACGCTTCGTCTGTCGAGGTGGCCGGCGAATGTCCCGCCAGTACGTCTGGAAGCCGTCGGGTCCATCGAGGTTCCACTTCTTCTCGTCTGAGAAGATGATGGCGTCCCAGGACCCGGCGCCATCCGTGTTAAAGATTCTTGCCCATGCCCACTCCTCTCTTGCCACCTTGTCTTCTACAGAGAGCGGCAAGGTGTTGTCCATTTTAGTGTAAATTAGCCAGTCGACACCGGCAAGCACGCGCTGAATAGTGCGCACCAATGCCGACAGGCTAAGTTCGCTCTTGACTTGCCGCGCAGAGTAGTCACCTTTGGCCGCGGTACGCAGCAGCAAGCGCACCTCTCGTTCAGTCATAGCAGCAGCAGGTCCGGGCTTCTTTCGCTCCTTCTGGACCCCATGCAGCACACGGTTGATAGCTCCACGTGAGCGGCCCACACGTCGCTCAATTCGCGCTCACTGCAGCCCACCTCAAACAGTCCCTTGATTCTTCCTCTCTCTTCGTCCGATAGCGCAGGTCCCCTTCCCATTCTAGCGAAAATGAGTGCTGGAGGGGAGCGCACGTCAGCGCGGAGGGGGCGCGAGTCAGCGCAACGTAGGAAATAAATGGTTTGCAATGACGTAGCCATTTTCAGCATTTATCTTGTTTTTGTATGGTGCGCAAGTGGTCTTATTGTTGGGCGCACTGGCAAAAGTGGTTGTCTGTATACTAGCCCTGTCCTAAACTGCGATATCCCGCGCGTTAAAACAAGTCTCGAAGCCGCATTAACGTCACAAACAACATATTTAAATAGCAACAGTCAACTCGCAAAATGAGGGAGCTACGCCCAAAAACATGGGTGGTCATAATAACCTGGCGCGCACTGTAGGTGCAAACTAGTACTAATGTGGATATATGGGGAGTCTACACGTGAGGAGCAGTGCGCTACGAAGAATTGCAGCAGTACGCGGAAGGAACGACCACTTATAAGTCTAACTCTTATACTCACTCCGCATTCAATGCAGAAGGAGTGCTAACGGTCACACCATACGCAATCAAAGGAGATGCCCTGCAGGTAGAACATTCACAGCAACAACATATCTTGCTGCATGTCACATCAATGAAGTCACATGTCAATTCACAAGGAATTGTTTGTGTGTGAACACAGGGTCTTTGTGCTATCACCGCAAGCAACTGCAAGACTGCGACTGCTTGCTTTACGAAAACGATGCAACGACAAGCAAGACAGCCACGCCGTACCACATCCCAACCAACACCATAAACGGTCTGCCTCCAGCAATTACTGGCAGATAGCTGGTAGGTAGCAAGTTATACATCGCTGACTCAAGTAGTATAACTAGAAATTCAATTTATAGACACCATATATTTTGTCCAGAAGCAGAGTTCATGTCTATCGAACCGTGTTTCAGCTTGCTCCGTCCCGAACAGCAGTATCCGTTCGATTATCCCGATTCGTGGAGAAGCAATGCCCCAACAAAATGACACCATAATCACTATTTGATTTCAACTGAGACTGCGATTTGGGCACAAGACAGC
Organism: Phytophthora constricta; assembly: GCA_011947335.1. Classification (NCBI taxonomy): domain Eukaryota; phylum Oomycota; class Peronosporomycetes; order Peronosporales; family Peronosporaceae; genus Phytophthora; species Phytophthora constricta. Next base: position 25,519 of record JAAVTI010000099.1, read on the forward strand.
GATGTACGCTCGTGCATCTATGGCAGCACAAGCCTAGCAAAGCCCACGACCCGGTCTGCATTTGAAACCTGGCTCCACTGTTCGTTCACGTACTAGTAGTTGTCGGCCGAGCGTAAAGCAAACACAAGATGCTTTACGCAACCGAAAGTAATTTCGAGGAAGCTATTGTGCAGGTAACGAACCAGCTTGCTGAAACGACGAGATGTTGTCCTCTTTTGGTATAGTTTCCAGGAGGTGTACTCAATTATATGATGCATCACTATCTCTGCCGCTGCGGATGACCATGAACGAAGTTTTAGCTCAACAACAAACCAAAATTTGGAGGAACATTACCGCGAGCATCAACACCGGTGTATGTGATTTTCATGGCAGCGAACCTAAAAGCAGCAGCGCTTAAAAGTAAAAGCCTTTCACCACAGTAGAACACCATAGTCTGCAACGGTAGTAACTGTTGTGCTGGATTTAATACAGTATTCAATACACCACAACATGTCAAATTAGTCCACTGTTGAGCGTTACTCCAGCCTCGCTATCAATATGGCGAAGCGGGTAGATTGAACGACGCCATCTACCAGTAAATAACTCCATATATGTACCAACTCCAGCGCAACTCCTCGTTGTTGAAAACCGTCAGAAGGTCACGATACACCCTTACGTTCCCGCTTTACATATACTTGCCACTGCCTGTTACAGGGTCCAGCAGCAATCAATTTCAGCTTTCATCTCATCTAGTGTCGTTTAACAGAGCGTTCAGTGCTCATAAAGAAGGACATGTCCAGTGGTAGAACTAGCCCTGCTCCAGTTCCGTCAGTATCACCAACGCTCTTCGCATTGTCCAGCAAGGCCTGACGCGTCGCCCCTTCGCATATTGAACCTATCCCGGGCCTGAGATGCATCCATCATTATATCTGCTGTGTGTTGCAGTCTTGAGATGGAGTGCGTGCTAGTTATCACGAATCACTTGAACTGAAGGGAACATAGAACTTTCACTTATGTCCCCGCCTCCGGTTTCACTATAGCCTGCATTCAGTGAACACCGCTGTAAGCTAACGCTCTCGTCGACAATGAGCGAGCAAGCATTTACCGCTTATCACCAAATCGCGAGTCTGCAGGGACTGCTGGTGGTGGTTGGTACTGCGTATGTTTAGGAACCCAAATCAATGATATCAATCAGACAATTTTCGATGATGTAAAAGCAAATCGTTGCGTGCGCGGCCACGGCTGATGTGGCTGCCGTATTTTCAGGTGGCATTTTGGAATGGGATGGTATCCGTACTCAGCCGTTCACCACAAAATTACCGCTCTTGCCGCTGACAAACAGAAATGTCGTCAAGGTAGATTTTTACGGGTCGTATTAATGCCAGGTCACATTTATGTCATCCTATCTGTCGCGACCTTGTGGGTGGTTTTGTGGGTGAGGGCCCAAAGACCGATCCGAAAAGGTTTTGAAAATTGAGCAATGCGACCATTTCATGAGCGTAATTCCCAGTTACCGTCCCTGTCGGAAGTTGGTAGAGGCTGAAGTAGACTTGCTCTTGTGAAGGTAAAATATGAAGTGTATTTCCCGTTAGACCTACAAGCTCTGCTACGAGGTCTGCTTCTACGCTCGCGTCCTCACAGTCTCATAAGCTATTCCTAGGTCAACGCTCAGGCTCCAATGACGTGCGAGTCAACGGACAGTGCAGCATCCCAGCTGCACTTCCGACAGTCTCAACAAGTGCAACGACACCTCCAAGTGACAGATCGATAAACTTCGAGCACTTGCCAAGCAACCAGAATAACCTCGCCACAAATGGAAATCTCAAGGGAAACAGCACCCACGTTCTCCGAGTTCGTTTGCTGCAGTGAGATCTGCCACAGAGCACGGCCCGCCCGGTCCAGGAGGGTCCCCACTTCACAATTTGGTTCGAGCTGAGCAAAGACCCAAACAATGAAGAAACAAACGGCTTCGAAAACGCTGCCAGGCTAGCTCGCCCTCGACCCCCCCAACACCCTCGAGTCGACTCCGCCGGAAACGGAGTCAATGGTGACGACACCAGCAATTCTGACATATTTCTCGTCGCCGCTAGCAGCAACACTTTCGGCCGCCTCCACATACATATCAGCTGAAGACGACCGTTTATCGGTTCATTCAACACCGCCATAAATATCTGACGACGTGATTGGCGACCACTACGTCGATGAGGACGCGACATGCCATGGAATGGAGGGAAAGGTGTCGAGCTGGAAGCAGATATCCAGAACGGCACCACCACAGCTACCGATGTGAAACCGACAGCACGGGTGGCACTGACGGCGAACGTGGAACCGACCACAGCGTCGGTATGCTCGAAGTTCGCTTCTGAGCCGAATGCAACGCCCGCGGACACCACCGAGGTGGCACCGGCAGCTGCGTATGTTGGTGGGGCACATGGCAGGTCGCGTCCGAGCACTACTGTTATTACTATCAACGGTTTTCGGTACACGTCGGCGACAACGACGATGCGAAACGTGGTGTAACGCTGCAGCTTCCATCGACGCATATCCTGCCCATAAGTTGCGAATTCCTAGCGGGCGGTAAATTTTACACCAAATTCGTTCCCATAGCTGCCTAAACGGTGTCATTACTGGAGATCAGCAGAATAACGTCACGGAGCGGATGGAGGAACGTGTGAAAGGTTTCGCGTTGACACTGCTCGCTACGACTGCTAGCGGATTTTGGTGTCTGGTGAACAGCGAGTTCTACTTCGGGAAGCGGTTGTGGGAGTGGTTGACTGGCGCGATAACAAGTAGCTGCGCGTGTGTATTGCCGGCTTCACTATGGAGGTGACTCCATGGCCAGATTGAGGTGTTCCACTCAAGATGGTGTCGGGTTCTGCCACAATGAACTTTTTTCAGTTCCACTATAGCTACCAGGACGGGCATGAACTTCACAGAATCATCGGTTGGACCCACCCTGCCCTGCTAAGGCTGTTGAGGTACCCAAACCCCGCGCAATATATTGGCGGCACTTTCATATGTGTCTACCGCCCCTTCTACCAGTGTGTAGCGATCATGTCATGATTTGGCGTCGGACTGCTACCCTTGTTATCTTCTACGCGCTGGGAACCGGCTGAAACCAAACCATTTATTGGAATATAATCCACTTTGTCATCGTCGTGACAGACCACCATCTGGATTCTGAATCTATCACATGCGACTATGAAGCTGCAATGGCGGCAGACATCCGGGACCAGATGCCGATGAAATGGACTTTGGTTTCACGGTTTCGACGTGAAGGTGAAAATGATGAATCTCAGATTGATTCAACACAAATTACTTGTGCTGGCTATGATGCAAACGGAAAGGCGAAGAACACAGCCAGTCAAGATCTAGAACTGAGAGAAGAAGAAAATGGAACACGTGGCTTTGCTGATCGATCTGCAATGTTTGACTCCATACGCATGACGGATGGTAGTAAGAAGCTGGTACTGAAACTGGGCGGACTTTGTAATGGTGGCAAAAATACTCGTGCTGGTTAAACTTCCGCGCAGACCAGGCTAAGTAAGCCGCTGGGGTATGAGCAACTGGTGACGTGGGACCCTTGGCGTGGCTAAACCGCAGTCTGCCAGGAATTGCACTCATGCCACCGAACGGTAGAATACGCGACGCTCTCCACTTGGCAGCGTTTCTGCATGTAGTTCTTCACGAACGCGATGACCTGTGTCTTCACTTGGTTAACAGGGATAACTGTCAGCATATTTATGGCACCTACGTTCATCGCAATCCTGGCCTTGACCTCTCCAATCCCAAGTCTCTAATACGCCGCCCGATACCTTGTTTTCAGTGGAACAAGCAGTCATTGCTCGTAGTGTGCTGGTCTGTCTAATATACACAGAGACTACAACTGTTCAATGATTACGGCAATGGAAAAGGAATTGAGGGATTTTTAAGGGTCTCAAGCGTGATCTTGCGTGTGCACAAGCCAGCGGTCAAAGTTGGAAAGGATCCGCTGTCATTTGGGTTGTACGAGTTTCTGCGATCACTTGCTGGCAATGCCCGGCAGAGGCGCTATCTTCTCTTGCATATCTCATAATATCATGGAATTTGATGTGCCGCTCAGCAAACGCATACGGCGTCAGGCACTATAATATAGAGGGGTGCGGTGATTCGTTGCGAGTTTCTTTGCCCATACGAAAAATGGCCAGGGTGGGGACCGACCGACAGCGGGATCAGCGCCGTGTATACACTAACCCGTTGTAGACAGCAATCTGCCCAATCTGGGCATTGACAATTTAGTGGGCGACAACTATTTTTCATGTTGACAATCGCCTTTTTCCTGGATCTAGTACGATCGATTTCGCAAATTTCTATAACGTATTATTGGCAACTGAAGTGTCGCTACAGAGCTATCAAGAAGAGGGGTTAACCCTAACGATCTTGACACACGTTCGATGAGCAAGGGTGGGTCGACGGCTTGTCCGTCGTATTCAGCGGTGCATCTGCTTGCGGGGCGATCGCTCGGCAGTGTCCAGAACACATACTTGCGCTGTGAGGCTGCTGGAGATATGCATGCTAGACGAGCCGTTGTGGGGATGCCGTCGGGCAGCTATGAGTTTGCAATTTTAACACCGCTCTTTGAACAACAAGACGAGTGGGTTCAGCTGGGCGTCACGATGGTTTTTCGGTGGATACCTCAGCCTTTGGCATTCGTGGTAGAGTTGTGTCTTGCGTCACAGGTGTATCACATGTATTTTCTTCGGACTTCCTACGGTCTCGCCACCCTTTTTTCGAGACGTCCTTCTCTCGAGATACAAGTTGTTAGCCAACCTGACGCCACGAGTGAGGTGTGGATTCAGCAGCCCCGACACGCTCTCAAGGACCACCGGGCTTCCGCCGCATATATCCATCGTAAGCCAGATGAAAGCTCTACAAGACACAGCACTGTCGACAATCGAAAAGATCGAAGATGCACGTCGTGGTACATTGAGGAACATCGTCTATGAGCTCGACAAACGCGCGATTGGTGTTGGAACTGCCACTTTTGATGATCTACATGATGCGCTGCGAGTTGTATCACTGAGGCAGGTGTTCACGATCTGGTTAGCAAGTACGGTCAGTCAGAGCCAGAATTTGTAGACGGGCAAAGGTCAGATGACGCGCGATCTATCCTCTCGACAGGATACCGGACCGTTAAGGATGGCTGAAAAAAAAAACTTGCTGGGCTTGAAGTTCTGGTGATAGCGTTTGCAAGGAGAAGGGAAATGTAGTTTGGTGTGCTATTTCGTCTGGCTGTGGAGAGCATAAAAAGCAACGAAACTTGGGTGCCAAAGTAGCCATTAAATACATTCAGAGTTACGGGACAGTGTTGGAAGTATTTACGTTTACTATAGGGACTTGTAACAAATCACGTGGTGCTTGCGTCCTTCAACACGGATCTGGGCGATATGGACGCGTGTTCTTGGTCTCCGCTTGATCTGATATGTAGTTTTAGGCCTCATATCGCTAGATCAGTGTTTCATCTCTTGAATTATCTACCCCATTTGTGCCCATTGTACCATGGCAAGTGTCAAAACGAGATATTGAACACGTCATCAGGGTGGAGATCACCAGATGTAGCGCGCCCCAGCTCGGATATGGCTCTTTGATACTTTTCATCAGACGGTTCCTCCGCCGTGGCCTCCCGAATCTTTCGCTTCTTCTTCACTGCAAGTTTGGACGCCTTTTTTCTCGGCAGGGTCGATATGTTTTTTTCTTAGCCTGTGCCTTAGCGAGCCTATTCTCTCCCTTTGTATTCGCATCAGCAATTCGCTTGGCCTCCTTTGCTACTTCTTTATCAGCTTTCTTCTTGGTCTGCCATCTTCTTCTTTTCTGCTCGATCGGCCATACTATGCTCTCGTACAAGAAATTTCTGCTATTTTGCATCTCGCTGAGCAACCTTTTCTTCATCCTTCCTCTTCGAAATACCGAACAATTCATCGCTTGTCATAATACAACCTCCATGGACATACTGTGTGTCCGGGTCTCGCATCAACTTTTTCGCTCTATCTTCGATCAGCAGATAATCATTCACTGACACTACGCGAACACTATCTACGTCGCCGTTGGCACGTGCACTCGTACGAGCTCTTCTTGGGCCATCGTCACCGTCAGGGTCTGTAAAATGGTCTCCTTATTGCGTTGAGCAGGACCATCACCGATTATACAGTTCAGCATCTTGTGTAAGCTCAGTTTGTAGATACCAGTCTTCTCGAATCCGTCTACGATGCGTGCGCGGCATTCTAGAGCACGAGATCCTGCCTCACCGAAGCAGGGCTTATCTAACAAAATCTTAGTCCGCTTCTGATACTTGTCAATGTATGTGTCTTGTTCACGGTTAGCATGCTGAAAACACCGAGATCTAGAAGTTGCAGGAAGTGATATGTGTATGCAGGTAGCGCATACGAGTGAATTCGATGGTGACGTGCACATTTAAGTGTTCGCCTCGACAAGGGGCTTTGTAGCCGTCCATGATGTGGAGTGCAAGTCTTTTGGGTGGAATTGTGTTGACAAACCAATCGAAATATTTGGCGAAAAGCGAAGTGATGAAGAAGGCACTCTCACTTGATGCGAACTGATATCCGTTGTATGTGTTTGATATTGATTCATGCACACGTGAGGATGAATAGTCCCCCGCCCGATCTGCATTGACGCACACCAGAGCACTCACGTTATCTCGGTTGTCTGCTTGTTGGACATTAGCTCGCTTTCCTTTCGTAGCCAAAACCTTAATTGTTTTACCTATTCTCAGTTTAAGACGTCGCTTTAGCCAAAACAAATCAGGAAGGCACAAGAATATTGTGCCTTCCCGATTTTATTATATACTGTAGGATAAGTATTGTTTTGCCGGAAAGCCTAACCCGTTTATAAGCTGTCTGAGTTAAGCAACTAATCACCGCTGAAAATAATGCCTGTATTCGTAGTTTCAGCGAATCACATCGGTTTTTAGGGATAGGTTATCATAGCGCCAACTTATTTCAGGACTTGTCTGGAAAATAGATGTCTTACTCGGTAAATTCCAATAGTAAAGTCAAGTGCTATTTCTTATTGCTCGATAAGTGCTACTAAGTCAGGAGACCATTTTGAAGCGATAAATATAGATACCATGCTATCATTCGTGTTTTCCGCTGGCAACGTCACAGCTAATCTTGCCGGGAAAAACATCCATCGCCATGCGACGCGCAGCGCGAGGCTAGATACGCCTGCGGGGACCATGGGACAGGAGCTAGCAGCTGAAAAGTACTTCGCGGAGTTTCTTGAGTCAGCAGGACTGTCAGTGATAGCGCTAGATACCATGCATAGCTCCCAGTCTAAGGAAAATAGTTTGCCTACTCAGAATTTTTACTCTCTACTAACAGCGTATTCAATTATCTTGCAAACCAAAACGAGCACCAGAGCACAGTCAGGTGCTGGCTTGCTAGCTAAATCAACGGCGTTTGGCTATTTCTCTCAAGTCCTGAACATGGTACGAGAACGGTAACCAAGCTCGCTGTCGGACTCGCAGAGTGTTGCTAAAATCAGAGACAACATGGGGAGCAATATTGAAGAGCGTAACCTTCGGACCAACATTCAAACAAATGCTGCCCAGGCTGTACTGTAAATGATCTATGTGTATTAGTCGAGCATTTAGTGGTACATGCAGAGGTGGCTACGGGGCTCAAGTCGATCCATGACGCTGCGCTACTTAATATGATGTGGCACACATTCGGCAGGGCGATTGACACCTGCTTCGCTCGCAAGCAGCAGCTCTCTATAGCAGCATCAGGTGAACTATTCCTTCACATCGCGAGGATCAAGACCTCCGTTGTTCATGGCGTGTCCATATTCAAGTCCCCGGAGCAATGGCAGCAGTGCATGCTGCACGCGTTTGGCTTGCTCTTTGTTTACTATGACGAACCTTCAGAGTATCTATTTCCGTTGGTACCGCGGTACGCGTCCTCCGACTTGCCTGGAGGACAAACTTACACGCAAGAAGAAGCTGTCGTTTACTGGGAAAGCCTGGAGCATACAACAGATTCTACAGAGCAACCACCCCAGAAACGAGAGCGAATGAGGCCCAAATGTGACCAGCTATATAAAAGAAGTTATTAGAGACACTCTACAGGAAATGCAGCCTACCGTCCGACAGTCGGTCACACCCAACATGAAAAGCCACTCATTGCGCCGTGGGTCTGCAGCGTACGCCAATGCGTCACCTAAGCTCGCGATCCAGTGGATTTCCACGCGCGGTGCATGGCTGTTGGAATCGCTAACTAAAGCGTTTGCCTACATGGCACAACAACGAAAGCAGATCAGAGTGTGGGCAAAGTATCAGCTGGACATGAGGCACCAGACTTACCAGTGGTGACACCGTCGATTAGCGATCTGCACGAGCGACTGTCGATCTCGGAGTATGGCCAGCTTGTGACGCTGCGCGGCGAGCTGTTCAGGCATGCGCTTGGTCTTCCTGAATCTCGATATAACGTCGCTGTCGAGGTAGCCGACGCCAGCTTTGCAGCACTGCTGATGCATTTGGAGGAAGTTCTTGAAGTTTCCCGCAGCTGTATGTCTGCCCAGGGACACGCCGCCAGGTACATGTACGAGCTGGAGCGCGGGATCGCGGCGACGAATGTTTGCCTAGGGTCATCCGTATCTTTAGCCAAGTGCTGTGAGTGGGGAAAGCACTTGACGGCCCGATGGTGCTCTACCAGCCATGGTCACATCGGCCGAGCAGCCACTGGCAACGATGTGCATCTGGCTTCTGTTCTTGAAAGCATGCTGGGCCAGCTCACGGCGATAGGTGACCGACTTGCCCGACTCGAAGACGCACCCACTACGCTGCTTGCACGTGCAGCAGCTGACAGAGAACCGTCGGCTCTGACCATCGTAGGCCCTCCGGCCACCTCAGTAGTAGAAGCTCCCTTGTATGGTGCTGTCCCTGCGCAAGCGACAGCAACAACACTGGCTGGTTGTCTCCTGAACTGGTTCGTCAATCATATCTGGCAGACAGTCAAAGGAAAAAGAGAACAGAATAAGCGAGCAGAGGCAAAAGCAGCAGTGAATATCATGATGATACTATAACAGGAGTCGTTCGAAGTTCCAGCTGAGCCGTCACGAGCTGAAGTCACAGCATATCAGGCCTGGAAGCACTTGGTCTGGGAGCTAGCACTCAAGCTGGACAAGACAGCGAACCATCGACTTCAAGCCTTCGACAAGAAGAAGTCCACCTGCAAGGCTTCATCGCTTCGGAAGCGCTGGCGGCAATGCGAACGACGCATCCAGATGCTTACAAGGCACTCGGAGCACGGTACATCACACTGAAGGCCGATGGCTCTCTTGTTGATCGCTGCACGCCAGCCTCGCACCAGTGGACAGAAGTTGACCTTGTTTGACGCCATGCCCCACGATTGCACATTATAACAACAACATACACAAACACATCGTAGGAATATCAAAGGTGCTGGAGGCCGGAATTGAACCGGCAACCTGGAAGCAGTGCTTCCTGCTCAACCATCGAGCTACTCCAGTGTGTGTGCAGGGAGAGATTTGAAAAAGCGCCATACAGGTGACATTACTGTCCATAGAGTTCATCTGCCGCCATCCATCTTTGCCGCTGCTGCCGGTCGTTGTCCGTCGCTGTCCGTCGCTGCTGTCCGTCTGCCGTCCGTTTAACCGCCGCCCTCAGTCGCTCCAGTCCGTCGCTGTCGTCCACCGCCGCCACCCGTCACTGCTGTCCATCGCTGCTCTCTGTCGCTGTCCATCCACCGCCGCCATCAGTCGCTGTTGCCGCTGTCCGTCCACCACCGCCGTCGTTTCCACCGCTGCCGCCGTCCTCTGCTGCCTTCTTGAAGGGGGCTGAAGGACGAGTGGCCGAAACCAACTTGAATTAAAATACGACTTTTTGTACTTTTCACTCACGTCCGGAATGAATAATTACCAACGATGGATTGCCTTTTTCCTGACACGCCCAATACCAAACGTATGCTTCGTGTCCGGAATGCGTCCGGAATCTGCCATTTACTGGCGTACTCATTTAGCAACCATATTTGTGTACACGACGCATTAATAAGTGCTTAACACATTTATGTATGACACGCGTATTGGAGTGAGAACTTCATAATGTCGCACGAACGTTGACCCAGTCGTCTTCAAATTAATCCTCGTTGAGCTTCCCGATAGGCTATCGGCACTCCTGGACATAATTATACGGCCACCATAACTTTTTGCTAGAGCTTCGCCAAAAATTATTATTTCAGGGTGGGGTTTTGACAGACGTAGCAAAACACGCTTGTAATGAACACGCATAGGTTAACGCTCGCGTTTCCGGAGTTTACAAGGAGGCTGGCATGCAGAGGCAGGGTGGACACAACATACGGCCACCCTGAACCCATACAAAAACTTATATAAATGAATGTATGTACATAGTGATGGTCGTGCACGTGACAGGAGGTTTATATAGTGGTGCTGACACCGCGAAAGAACCGCGTAGGAGCTCCACCACGATACGCAGGCGATGTTTCTGCGCTTGTAAAACACTTAACCTCATTTGTGCTCAGCCTTGGGCTGTCCTAGCAACGAAGAAGCTCTAGTGTAGCGCGTGATGCATGAGTTAACTCCGCTTACATAATTTGGGTGATAAAGTCTATGTAAATGGCTTACTCTTCCTACTGAAAGATTCATCGGGTAAAATCTTATCCGTATTGCACATCTGCCTGTGTGAACATGTCAACGTCTAGTATAACATCCCCTTAGTATTGTGCACCAACCTGCGTATCGTGGTGGAGCTCCTTCGCGGTGCTGTCGCGGGTGTCAGCACCGCCCCATGCAAACCTCCTGTCACGTGCACGACCATCACTATGTACATGCATTCATTTATGTAAGTTTTTGTATGGGTTCAGGGTGGCCGTGAGTTGTGTCCACCCTGCCAAAACAGTTCTCTGTGTGCCAGCCTCCTTTCAAACTCCAGAAACGCGAGCGTTACCGTCATTACAAGCGTGTTTTGCTACGTCTGTCAAAACCCCACCCTGAAATAATAATTTTTGGCGAAGCTCTAGCAAAGTTGTGGTGGCCGTATAATTGTGTCCAGGAGTGTATCAGCGATAGCTACCGTCCAACCCCGCATTGAAAGCCTCGTTTTGAACATCCTGTTTATTAGAACACATGGTTCAAGATTTTGTTTGATGATTTCTAACCAGCCAACACGTTCGTGAATTCACAGTCAGTGTCATTCATTGAGTATGAAAGCCGTACCTGGGTCTTTTTTAAGTCGTCTCTTAGCTTTCATTTTACCGTCGCCAAGATCACGAGCAGCGAACGATTCATAATACACACGCACTTTCATACAGAAATCTCATTTTGATTAAAAAAATATGCTTAACAAAAGGACTGCGCCTACAAAGCAGCCACCGGCAAAAGAAAGACCCGACACAAACTACTACAGTCATGTGAACTGCGTGCAGGTGGGTATGAACCCAGGCGGGTTGATTAGGCTGTCAGGCCCAAGCCAGATTCCAGGACCCACGCATTTCGTCGGACTTTTTTTTGCTGTTTGTTCGATGTACAGACATAGGTGCAGTAAACGAATATAACACATACAGCCTTCTATTCGTTTATAGCACACATGCCAAAAAATATAGGGGATGTGTTCTAGCAGCTACCCAGTAATAATATGGTTTGGTACTGCCTGCTCAATACTCGAATATGATTTGGCCAAGAAAGTTGACCCAGTAAACCTCCCCTGAATGAAACATCGGCCAAGGATGACTCGATAATAGGTACACAGGTTCATAGGTAGAAGAAAGAGTTGGATGCATGCGCGCCGACACAGAGCGCTGAATCTTGGTGGGTTCAATGCTTGGCAATGGGTCATGGCTCCATCCGCGTGCGAACTGCGAACTCGACTAACATATCGACGGTCAGTTTGAAATTCGCTATGGGGTGCAGCTCTTCAAAGCCTGACAGTGGCGTGAACCGAAACGCAACGGCCCGTCCGATCACGAGTCGGCAGCCCGTTGCGGCGAACGCAGCCACTCGACAGAGAAACACTTGGGCACCAGCTCAGAAGCGCAGGGGAGGGGAGGAGGCAGCTCGACCGTGGTCGCTGACTACTCGATGTACGCTGATTTCGGTGGTGGGCACCACGGAGGATACGACGGAGGCCACGGCGGCGATGGTGGCGGATGCGGCGATGGCGGTGGCGGCGACGGTGATGGAGGGGTGGCGGTGATGGAGGGGTGGCGGAGGTGATTAAGAGTGTAATGTGAACACCCTGGGACTTTGCAACAAGCAGAATGTGTTGAAGTAAAAATGCTGTATGTGGGCTACATAAGATACGAAAGCTGCAAACACTCGCATTGACATTATTTGCAGTATTCCGACTTGCTAGTGTCAAATGCAAGGGGGTTCCGTGCGATCGAGCCAATTACAGGACTCCACTTCCCCAAGCTGACAATCCACACTGATACATGTCTGAATGATAATTGTAGCAAATCTAATTAGAAGTATAGTTTGTGTTCCGTGTTCTGTGCTCACACACTCTGTCTACGAGAGGCGTGGAGCTTGACGTACGTCAACCTGGCAGAGCCGCACGCAGCCCAGAATCTGCTCTGGCAGCTCGTGGTCTTCCTGGCCTTCCAGCACAAAACCGAAATCTAGGATCATATTGCAAGCGTGGTCTGAGACGCCCACCAACCCTTTGCGCGCCACGTAGTTGAAGTCGTGAGCGTTCACATCGACTTCAAAGTAACCGTCACCACGGTAGAAGCGGTGCTGAGGTCGTGTGAGAATTGGTTGGCCGTTGTACGTCTCCAGTAGATGCCGTTCAGCGCGTCCCAATTTCTGCTCCAGTGGATTAACGACGATTCCAATTGCCTTGAAGCGCTCGCTCTGGATGTATCAAATTACACCACGTTAGTTTCTGCCTTCTTAGATACCACATTGTCAAGAATTACTTACCACCCAGCTCGGATGCTGCATAAAGTCTTTGAGTAGCTGGTTGTTGTATCACAAACATTCACAAGGTAGTGCTCCAATGAGAAACAGTACTTCATAAGCAATAACGTTTCCATCTGCAGATATACCCGAACTGCCTGCAACGGTGGCTCTAGTGAGTTGAGCATCTCTCGAATAGCTGGAGGGATCGCAAAGTACGTCACGAAATTGAAGCCATGTCCATCACCTTGTTTCTCACCCCAGAGAGGATTCGACGGCTGGTAGGACGGGACTTGGCAGTTAACGATGAATAAGTCGAGATCCCTTCTGTGCAGCAGCATTTGTTAGTGACATTTGTCACGCATTGCGTAGCCAAATCATTCAAATGTTGCTACGCACCCGGAAGGTTTTAGCTTGCTCAGATCAACTATGCTGCCAACATTGTCGGCTTTCACATCGGACTGTAACGTATGATTAGTGAGTTAGCTGTACATGCAAAATACAATGCGAAAGCACACTCACCTGGTACACATCGACTGCAAGGAGCTCCAGCAACGCGTTCGCTGAGGCTGCTTTAAGCTTGGTCCTGCGATAGTTCGGACCTAATAAAGAATAACAAACTAAAAGTCAGAGCAGCCATAAATCGAGTAGCTGAAACAAAACTAATGATCTCGCTTACCTTGGCGGACGTTGAAGCGAGTCGCATCGATTTGCGTCCAGCATCCAGCCACAGTATCCGCTGGCGGAGGAGCACACATTCTCAACGAGTCCCCAGCGGCTGCTTTGGCGCCATTAATTTCGCCCGAAAAGGTTGCACGTGCTTCAGCTGAACTGCTGGTCGCCCTCTCTCGAGGCTCAGCAGATTTCAGCTTCGAGCTCGACTGGTCTTGGGGCACGTCGGTGATTCTCGAGCTCGACTGGTCTAAGGGCGTGTCCGTGACGCTCGAGCTGGCAGAAGACTTGCCATTTGTGACGATGTTCGGCGCTGAGCGACGCGTTGACGATTGAGGTGTAGTGGGCTTAACTCGAGACTCCATCTTACGAACCCATAGCAGCCACACCCACAGCGCGTTGACAAGCAGTGCGACCAAATACCACGACGAAGCATTCCCGAACCGAACGAGCACTACCACAACAATAAAGTTAAGAAAAATATCAGCTTGTCCGCCCTTGCAAGATGTGCTCCAACACCACTCCACCTCTATCATGCCAAAAAAATAGCTAACGTACCAATGACAGGGTTCAGGATCAGCAACAGTCTCTTGTCGTCGCCCAGCACTCCTCGAATCTGCTACAACATCATCAGCATTTCTCTCCACACCCCTCACAACCTCTGTCCACACTGCATCTACCTGTCCGACCAACTCCCACGGCGCCACGTCCTTGACCTTCTCACTCTGCACCTCCGTCACCTTCTGCTCCACCTTCACCTCCTTCACTTCCTTCACAGGAGACGGCACGGAACTGCCATTGGACGACGAACTGCTACTGCTCAGCGTCCTCGTCGGCAAGACCTTAGCATCTCTCCCCGCCGCCCTGGACGGACTGATGATGGCCGAGATGGCCGCAGTCCACTGCCTGAACTCGGCAGTGGTGTCCGCACACAGTCGCAGCTCCCTCTGTCCCTCGGTCGAGACTGTGAAGCAGAAGGGCGTGGGGACCCCCTCGGCAGATCTCCCTGCACCACGAGCGTGACGCCCGCCTGCTTCAACGACACCACCCCGTGGGCGTCTTGTCTTAACGGCACCGTCTCCAGGGGCGAGGCGTGGCGGAAGTAGCGCAGCAGGCCGCTGTCCTTGTCCAGCACGAACCAGCGCTGGTTCCAGCGCTTGCGCTTCCACTTGCCGGCGCTCTGCTTGAGCAGGTAGGCGGACAGGATGCTGCTGGACTGAGACGGCGGCTTGGAAGGCGACGGACGCGTGGAGGGCGGCATGCTCAAGTCGGGTCCGTTACACGAATCACGAATGACCGAATGCCACTGTGTCCGTTGAACGAGCAGACGAAAAGTGTATGCTGCAAATCACCGAAATCACGAGTGATTTACGACCTGTACATGTATTACTGTACCGCTGGAAATGAATGGGTTTTGATGGACCTCGGATAAGTGACTGCAGTGCAAAGTCTACTACATGTACTGGTAGAGTTTTATTTGCGATGTTCCTTGTGGATCTTAGGAACGTGACGAACGACTTGGAGTTGTTGAGCACGGAGCCGAGAGCTGCGTCATCAGGGCACAGAAGAGTGGCTTCGTTGATCGAGCGCTTGTCGCTTGGCACGCCCAGGTAGTCCAGTATCTTCTTGGCGGCCTGAGGCACCACTGGCTGCAACAGGATGGCTGTAACATAGGCAGATGAATGTAAGATGAGGGGAATAGATCGACTAGCAAGAAGTTACGCACCGCTCATTCGCGCTGCGTCGATAGAGAGATAGAGCACGGTGTCCAGACGCTCCTTGGTAGTTAAGTATTCTGCTGACGTGTGACCCGTTGACTTCTTGAGCGTCTTGGAGAGAACCCACGGCTCCATGATCGTGAAATATCTGTGGATCAGGAATTGTTAGTCCTTGAATTCGAGCAACGTTGGCCGACAGCATACACAGCCGTACCTATTCACATCATGGAGGAAGAACACAATCTCCTCAAGACCACGAGCAAACTGTAACAAATCCAACGTCAGAGTCGTCAGTTGCAACCCGGACAACTACAGCACAAGCGATGCAAACGTACGTCAGGCGCCTCGAAATACTGCTCGACCTTGGCAGTAAGGGATTGGCCCTTGAAACGAGCTCTTTGTCGTCCGTCGTAAGTTGATCAAGCTGCGGCCGCTTCGGCACAATTCCCTTCACCAACACAGACTTGCCCGTGCATCGGGACACAAGGTTACCCAACGTGTCGGCAAGCTCGCTGTTCACGCGGTCCTCAAGCGACTCAGCGTTAAAGTCGCCGTCGTTCGTCAGCACGCCCTCACGCAAGAGGAAGAAACGCACAAAGTCCGAGCCGTACTTGGACAGCATTTCATTCGGATCCACAACGTTACCGAGACTCTTGGACATTTTTACATTGCCGACCGTCCAGTGTGCGTGCGCCACAACCTTCTTCGGCAGCGGTAGTCCTGCTGCCATAAGGAAGGCCGGCCAGTAGATGGCATGGAACTTTAGAATGTCCTTGCCCACGATGTGATAGTCCGCGGGCCAAGCGCGGTCGACATTTCCCGGATAGCCGGCACTCGTCAAGTAGTTCGTCAGCGCGTCCAGCCACACGTATACGCAATGAGAGTCGTCATCTACACAAAACCCACCCACGAAGCCTTATCAATCCACCACTTCACCGATGTCCACGACAAAAAAATCCTACCCGGTACTTTGATTGCCCACTGAATCTTCTCGCTCAGTCTCGACACGGACAGGTCCCTCAGTCCCCCTGCCACCTCCGCGCGCACTTGGTTATACCTGGTCTTAGGCACAATCACGTCTGGGTTCTCGTCCAGCCACTGCAGCAGTCTCTCCTGGAAGTTTGAGAGTCTAAACTTGTAGTTCTCTTCCTTGAGCATCTCCACACTATGGCCGCTCTCTTTCGACACCTTAAGCTTCTCGCCGTTCTCCCCCGCAACATCTTCGACCTGCATCTCCGTCAAGAAGCTCTCGTCCGACTTGCAGTACCAGCTCTCATGGTCGCCCAGGTAAATGTCTCCTTTGTCGCGA
Source organism: Phytophthora constricta (assembly GCA_011947335.1). Classification (NCBI taxonomy): domain Eukaryota; phylum Oomycota; class Peronosporomycetes; order Peronosporales; family Peronosporaceae; genus Phytophthora; species Phytophthora constricta. The sequence goes on from JAAVTI010000099.1 coordinate 42,124, forward strand.
ATGGTCCTCCAGAACGTCGCCACCGCGTCTCGATGGTCCTCGTCGCTCGTCCGGATGAACCGCGAGTAATCCACGTCCGCCTGTTGGAAAACCTCCTGGAACCGCGCCGAGACCTGGTCGCAGAAGCGTTTGTAGTCGGTCGTGCCGCTCGCCTCCGCCGCCTCCTGCACCTTCAGGCCGTGCTCGTCCGTGCCCGTCGTGAACAAAACAACACGCTGCTTGACGCGGAACCAGCGACTGAGCGCGTCCGCAAGCACCGCCGAGTGCACGTGGCCGATGTGCGGCGCCGCGTTCACATAAAAGATGGGCGTGGTAATATACATACTGGACTTGGTAGTAGCGTCGCTGTGGATGGCTCGCAGCCACGAGCGGCGCGCAACGCAGTGCCGCAGCCGCAGCATTTCAGATTGACACACGAGATGAGTTCCAGGGGCCGCACGTCACAATGACAGGCACTAATCCGAATGAGTGCCTTCCACTGTTTCCACCAATCGCGTGTCTCCACCTGGAGTCCTGAATCCTCCTGCATTTAGTAATAGTAGCACACACTCTCCTATCGTCCAAGTATTAATATGCTGCGCGCTCTCCGCCTCGCGTCACGGACGCAGGCGCCGCGTCTCCAGTCCCGCGTGCTCCAGACCGCGCTCTTCAGCAGCTCCACGTCTCCCTCCTCACCTTCCTCCACCTCGTGGCTCGTGGGCCTAACCGCCGGAGCGCTGACCGCAGCTGGAGTCTCTTTACTGACTCAGGACGCAGATAGCTGCGGCATTGTAGGCGTCGTAGGCAACACACAGGACGCCGCCGACTTCTTACTCGAAGGCCTAACCATCCTGCAAAATCGCGGCTATGATTCAGCTGGTATGTCGACGCAGCCGCCTGTCGGGGAAGGCCAAGCGGCGCCCATTACGACCACCAAGTTTGCGTCCGTCAAGGGCACAGCTGACTCCATCCACCTACTGCGGGAGACCAAGAGCCAACATGAAGGCAACACGGCAGGGATCGCGCACACGCGATGGGCCACACACGGCGCCAAGACGGACTGCAACAGCCACCCGCACACGGACATGCACGGCCGCGTGTCGCTCGTGCACAATGGCACGTTCACCAACTACTACGAGGTGAAGCAGGAGCTGCTGGACGAAGGGGTGGAGTTCTCCAGTCAGACGGACACGGAGGTTGCGGCACAGCTCATTGGCCACTTGATGGGCGAAGGAGCGGACCTGTTGACGGCCACGAGACTGGCGCTCAAGAAGCTGGAAGGGACGTGGGGGCTCTGCGTCATGGCCAGGGACGACCCCGGCAAGATTGTGATTGCTCGCAACGGATCCCCGCTGTGCATTGGATACGGCTCCAACGAGATGTTCGTGGCGTCCGAGACCACGGCGTTCAGTCGCTATGCCAAGCGCTTCATCTCGCTCAAGGACGGCGAGGTGGCTGTGATCAAGAGTGACTCGGCTGAGCTCAACCCGAACGATGATGGAAAGGAGGAAGGCTTCCTGCAGCGCTTCCCGACGAGTCGGCTGGCTGTGGCGCCTGATGTCAAGGTGCGTCTCTCGCCGGCGCCGTACCCGCACTGGACGCTGCGCGAGATCATGGAGCAGCCCAAGTCGGTGGCTGCGTCGCTCGGCTACGGTGGTCGTGTGTCCGACGACCATGTGTACCTGGGTGGCCTTGAGGCTGAAAAAGACCGGATGCTGCGCATCAAGCACTTACTCATTGGCGCGTGCGGCACGTCCCTGTATGCGAGCAAGTACGGCGCTAAGCTGATGCGCTCGCTCAACGCCTTTGATAGTGTGGCTACGGAGGACGCATCTGAATGCACGAGTGAACGCTTTGCGAGGAAGGATGGGGGACTTCTCGTTGTGTCGCAGTCTGGTGAAACCAAGGATGTCCATCGTGTGCTGAAGGCTGCTGAGGAGTTGCAGGTAGAGGTGCCCACGTTTTCGGTTGTGAACTCGGTGGGATCACTCATCGCGCGTACCACAAAGTGCGGTGTGTATCTGAACGCCGGTCGCGAGAACGCGGTGGCTAGCACGAAGGCTTTCGTGACTCAGGTCACCGTCATGGGGCTCATTGCCTCCTGGTTTGCGCAGAACCGCGCTGATGGCAACCGCTCCAAGATGCTCGAGCTGATCCAGAGCATGCACCGCCTGCCTATCGCTATTGGTATGGCTCTGCGTTCGCGTGATCAATGCGCAAAGATTGCCGACAGCTTGATGTCTGCGGAGCATCTATTCGTGCTGGGCAGGGGATACGGCGAGCCTATTGCCTACGAAGGTGCGCTGAAAATTAAGGAGATCACGTACCTGCATGCTGAAGGCTACCCCGGTGGCGCTCTCAAGCACGGACCTTTTGCACTCATTGAGGGGTCTAGCGGCAAGTTCGGTTCCACGCCGATTATTCTCATTGTCCTGGATGACGAGCATGCCACTTTCATGAAGACGGCAGCTGAGTCTGTGCGTGCTCGCGGAGCACATACGATCGTCATCACTGACAACCCGGCGATGTGTGAGAACATTGCCGACGAAATCATTCCTATTCCGACGAACGGGCCGATGACGGCGTTGCTGGCTACCATCCCACTGCAACTTATTGCATACGAACTCGCTGTGCGCAAGGGCATCAACCCGGACGTGCCGCGCAACCTGGCCAAGGCTGTTACTGTGGATTAGACTCGACTCGCTTCTTAATCATTTACCGAAGTTGGTTGATGAGATTTTAAAACGACTGCGCTAAGACTATGTTTCATTTTCACTTGTCAGTAGTTTGCTTGGAAGATGTTTGTCCCTTTGAAGACACTTCAACTGTCACCGCTGGCACTATCTGCAGCAGTGAGCGATCACGAATACCACAAGCAACTAGGGTATCCTTGAGCGAAGTGAGCTTTCTGCCAGCAGTGTGATAGAGATCAAATTGGTTCACGTTCTGGAAGCGCTTTTGGCGGATCAGGATCGCCTCCTTAAAGCGACCCAGCTTCTCTGTGGAATACACGTTGACGGAGATAAGCATGCCACCAGGCATTCTGCAGCTCACCTTAATACGACGGTCCTTGCAATTTGCAGTGTACAGAGGTTCATCTGTGGCAAATGCTTCTCCATCCTCCTGCAAAGTAATCAATTAAATAACTAAAGTGTCAATGATGAAAACACCACGATGAAATACGAGGCTGCAGCTTCGTACCAGTTTGTTGTCCCGCACGGTTTCGTCGTGCGGGTGGTTCACAGCGGATTGGCGAACTTCAACTGCTCGACGCACGGGGGTCTTAATGTGATGAACAAGTCCATGTCTAGCAGCGAGGAAATTCACGCGTTGTTCTCCGTTGGGTCGCTGCCGTAACCAGCTGAACGGGTCATCGTCGTCTTCCGTAGACTCGTCGGGAACGAAATTTAATGAGGCAGAAGCACTACGCCGCATAGGTGTCTCTGCTGTTGGTTTTCCAATCGTTGGCGACGAAGCTGTCCGTGCAAGAAGTTTGGCACTTTGCAGCCTTCGTCTAGCAGCACTTCGAACGACTTTGTGTTTTTGTTTTGAGTAGTGACGAGAAGAGTCCCAGGATGTTGAGACCGTGTAAGAAGCAGGTGTCAACGCAGGGCGCCAGGTCATCACTCGTTTCTCTCTCGATGCCCCGAAGAGAGCAGGAGAAGGAGCCCCTAGAGAAGTTCTGGAGGTGGACGAATCCCAGAGTCGATTGATATCGTAGGTCCCCACAGCAGGTACAATTATTTTGTCAACCTCAGACTCTCGACCCAACTTAGAAAATGTGCCTGCACACACGTCTACGGATTTTGCGGCTGCTCTTCCTGCAGCTCGGGAGTTGGTTTTGAAGCTGGATTCCTCGGCGACGTGAAGCGCTTCGCGTTCGTAGATAACTACGAGGAGATTTTGAACTCCGATTAGAGAGGCCAGGGTGGGGCTGGCAGTATGATGTCGCAGTATTTTGTCAGCACTCGAGCTATCCGCATGTTTGTCAATCCTCGAGAACCTAGATGGAGAACTTGGAGAAGCAGAAGCGACTCGCCGAGTGGCTACGAATGCTGCTCGTTTCGTTTTCGAGATAAACCCAGACGTTGGGGTCGCGGTCACATCTCTCACAGGCCATTTCTCGGCACCTCGTACGTTCCTGGGCCAGGTACGCTCTACAAATACAACAAATGGCGATGAGATTTCTCATGTTGCTCAAGCATGCATGAGCTTAAACGTACATTTTTAGGTGCTTCACTTCACCGCGAGCATTCAACGAGTCGTCGTCAGCATACCCTGGAGGAACGTGAAATCGCTGTTCCAGAGCTGGTACATTCACGTCGAGCGCCTTTTGAGCTTCAAGACGGAGCACCAGTCGGAAAACTTCCCTAGGTACGAACGGTATGGTCTTCGAGTAATCTCGAGGACGTTGGGGTAGCAATGGAGCGGAGCTGCTTCGGTGGTGCAGCATGGTGGGGCTCTTGTGCTTATGAACGCGACTTGTTGTCTAAATTGAGCATCGCATGAACAGCAAAGAAAATGGCAAACAAGTAGTGACCCCTATGAACGGCAAAGCAAATTTATTAGTCTCCACCGGAATTGATACGGGAGGGATACAGTACGGAGCCTTGACTTCCAGTCGTGGCCAGGCTTGCCGTCACGTTCGTTTGTTGATCGAGCGCGGATAACCTTTATTCTGACGCAAGAACAATTGACGGGCGGCGAACAAGCGGTGAGGCCATTAGTGTCTGAAGCACACGTGCCGCCGACGGCCGCAAGCTGGGGTCGTACTGGAGACACTCATGAGTCAGTCGGCGAATAATTTCTGGGCATGTGTCGGACACCTTAGGCCGCAGCTTACCCACGGCGACCTGCTGCACAATCATGGACTCCTCAAGTCCCAGCTTCTGGTACGGAATCTGGTGTGTATCCAACTCCGTGAGCAAAACGCCGAGCGAGTAAATATCAGCTAGTTCACTGTAGTCTTCGCCCAGGATAATCTCGGGAGCTACCCAACGAGCTGTTCCAACGCCGGCCGTCATAGTACGAGCAACAGTACGCTCGCGGCTTTCGCCAAAATCAGACAGCTTAGCACCCTTCTCCGAATCCACAAGGATGTTACGCGATTTAATGTCGCGATGAATCAAAGCCGGCTGCAGACTGTGAAGGTAGTACACAGCTTCACAGATCTGGACACAATACGTAGCCTTGCCGTTCTCCCACGTCAGCACTGATGGCGGGTTACGACGGAGAACAGAGAGCAGGTCTCCCGAGTCCATATATTCCATCACAATCTGGATGTCGGTCAGCTCCTCGTCCCAGCACGCACCGATCAACGTTAGAATACATCGATGAGACAGCGAAGCCAGCAGGTTTAGCTCTGAAACAAAGTCTTGCACACTCGTGCCCTCGACTGTTATCAGCTTCTTTACAGCCACGAGGTCCTTGCCATACGACGCCAACCACACTTCACCGAACGCACCCTTCGCGATCGTCCGCGTGTAGTTGATCTCGTCACTAGGAATACGAGTCACAGTTGGACTGATGATGAAGTTCCGCGACCGGTGGCCATCAGCTCCAACCGGAAACGTGGACTGTGCGCTACTCCGTCGAGGCTGGGCATCCGACATCTTCTTTCCCTTTTCCGAGATATTTGCTAGTTGGAAAATGTTCGGGATGGAGCTACGGTTGCGACTACCAACAGTTGGTGGCCGCTGCTGTGAAGATGCGCGTCCTCGGCTATTACCAGTGGCTTGTCCGGGCGAATTATTTATCACTGAAGGAGGAGTAGGCAACATGTTGTTCGGGGTGTTCGATAAGTAGAAGCCACGATTCTTGATACGACCACGGTAGAAGAAGAATCCCGCGAGACCAAGGATCACCACCACAGCCAGCACCACAACAACGATGATTAGGGTACTGCTGCCGCCGCTGGAATCTAATGCAAACAAAATTATAAGCTAGTTAGATCGCGTCATCGCGAATAAAGAGCTTCAGTAGAGCTTACCACTTGAGCCATCGGCTGAAGATGCTGCGGCATTGGACACGCAAACTACCGAGTCAAGAACATCGGTTGAGGTTGCTCCAGACGCACATGAAGCAGTGGAGATGTCCAGCGTGCTATCAGATGACAGCTTCCTGAGGAAGTTGTATTGTGTCGATGTCACGGTCAAACTGGTGATGCTGTTACCGGCGAGATTCCTACCAAGCACATCCAAAATCCGTATGAGCAACGAGTAATATATATGCCAGATCCCGTTTCAAGGAATTGATACTCACAATATGTTAAGGTTAGTCATGTCGAATATAGCCGACGGAAATTCCTCCAGTTTGTTGTTTGATAGATCCCTGCAAACAAGGTATAGCACAAAATGGCGATTTTTACACTTAGGTCAAACAAAATGTATCACAACTCATCGAAGTCAGTGACGTACAATGTTGTGATAGAAGGGATTACGACGTCAAAAGTAGCGATTGAGTTATCCGACAAGTTCCTGCAGCAGTACCCACAACCCAAATTAGTGTCCCTTAGGTCACCCGATGCAAAGGCAAAAATCCCGTACAAGAAGGTTAAACTCTGAAGTGTCGTGGTAATGGAGTCGCCCGAGTCCGTGACGTTCGTCAGATAATTCTTGATGAGGCTCCTAATTATCATGGGCAGCAAACCAATCAGCACTTGCAAACAAAGAGCAATCGTCCTAGCCAACTCACAGCGTGACGAGGTTCTTGCCGCTCAGATCACCAAGCTGCGACGGCAGGCTGTCCAGGTTGCAGTTCTCCATCGTTCTAACCGTCACCACAACAGCACAGCGCGTGAGTCCATCTCCTCGAACTGGTCTCCGCCAACTCCGCCATCCACTTGACCTACAATAACGATATTGTGGTCGGCAGGAAGCCAGTGGGCAGCGTCCCGAGATCCAAATTGGTCAGGATCCTAGCACCAGAAACGAAAAACATCAACGTCAGCCTCGTCTCCACCAGCAGCCTCACCTCCATCAATCTCCCACTCACAGATCCTCCAGCACCGTGGCCGTCGAGAACGTGTCTTCATCAAACGTCACGTCCTTCAGCGACCCTTTCTGCACATTCGTGTCGTCGAACCCCGTGATCTGTCTGCAGAGAATAGCAAAACAATTTTTAACTAAAAAGGTTAACTTTTAACAACCATCATAATAAGATAACATAATTCCGTACATATTACGGGTGGCTTCTGCAAACTCGACACCGGAGACCGTGTCGACGGGAGCGCTGGGAAACGCCGCGGCCGACGAGCCGCTGGCGCTGCTGGTCCACGTGTCGGAGCTTGCAGGCTTCTTGACGAAGAGCGTGAACTTCTTGGCCACCGAGTTGTAGGCGTCCAGACACTGGTACGTGCAGGCGGCCGAGTGGTTCACGCAATCATTTCGGGACAGTTCGCTGCAGGCCGAGGCGCTCGTGTACTGCACGCACGGGTCGCCCGTGGAGCACACCGAGCCGCAGTCGGTCAGCACGGCCACGGCCGAGCTGTTGGAGCACCAGGAGACGTCGGATGAGCCTGAGGACGAGGCCGCCGACGCGCCGGCGAGCAACAGAGGGGCCCAGAAGAGACGCATTGGAGGTTATTGAGGAATGGAAGTCTGGGAGGGGCTGAGAACGAGGAGGTGGCAGGAAGGTCGCGCGAAGAGAACGAGTCAGTGCGTGGTGATTGGAGGAAAAGACGGGGACGGTCATGTGATTGGACGAGACAAAACAGCTGGGGCCATGGTTTCAGCAGCCGTCAGCGTTGGCGAAGTGACGCACTGTATTGACGAGGGAGGTTTCTGATGCTGGAAGTGGGTGATGTTGCTGGAGGTGACCGAGAGCACGACTGCATCTGAAATTTCGGGCGGAAGAAATAGCTGGATAGGACGTTAGTTACTAACTAAGTATCGCGGGGGATCCCTCTTCTGAAACCACGCAGGTGATCGATGATAGCACAGAGGAGACGGACGCGACTAACGCGATACTTAGTATAGAGCGGCAAGTATCCAGCCAAAAAGGGAGTCGAGGTTGTTCGTTTAGGAATCGATGGTAATCAGCAACCGGGCAGCTTTCCGTGTGTGGTACACTCAACGCTCGATGTCAATCCCAAAGATCTGGCACTTGCTCGTCCCTGAGTGATCGGTTGGTTCGGGTATAGGTGCTTCCTGAAGGCATCGAAGAACTGTATACATCGACCTGGATCGGAGCAAGGGCACCAACGTTCGGTCTTTAGTTCGATGCGCGGCTGAAAGTGGGTTCTAAGCGTGTAATCACCTCATATTTTTATGGTAAAACCATGTCGTGACAGTCGACAAAGTTGAGTCGTGCATGGATGAACGCGCAGCTCAAAATTTTCAATCAGCGCCTGTACAATATCAGTAGTGCTCCCGCGAGTCTGTTCATGTTGTCCGTAGTGGGTCAGTACTGTACAAGGATTGCCTTTCAATGTGTGTTTGAACTCTCAATCGTTCAACAAATGTAATTAGTCATGCCCTGACTAATACTAAACAGAACCGGTTATGGTTTACGGATTGCAAACACACTTTTTGGGAGACATACGAACTTGCTGACAAATCAAAGACCACCGTCACATTCCTCTTGGCGAGATCGGCTCTTTGATAAATCTTGGTCACAATGGTAAGTTTTCGCAGTAGCGAAAAGTCTTATACACGTGTATCTTTTGTTCAACTAGATCAGGAAAATCATGAGTGTATTAAGCAGATCGACTACTTGTACGGCTTAAGAGCGTGATTCTTCACTCGAAGCATACACCTATTGCATTCATTACATCAGTCCGACGCCGACGTTGACGGTGCCAGCGCCGATGCTCGTGTCGTCGGTGCCAGCGCTCATGCTCGTGTCCACGCTGAACTCTGCGCACAGCGGGTCCGTGATGTTGTAGTACACATTGCACCACGTGTCGGGCTTGACGGCCACCACGTAGTCGCTGTCCTCGAACACGCGCTTGAGGCCCTTGCCGATCTGTGGGTCGTAGACGCTCAAGTCGTCGGTCGTCAAAGTGAACGAGACGTCCATGGATTCGCCCGACTGAAGCTCGATCTTCTTGAACCTTTTCAGTTGCTTGACTTCCGGCACCGAGATCTTGCGGACGGGCTGGATAAGGAACAGCATTACAGTCTCTTTGCCTGCACGGGAGCCTACGTTCGTGACGGTCACGGTGGCGGTGAGGGTCTGGTCCGCGCTGGTGAGCATGGTTGTGTCGAGGGTGACGGCGGAGTAGTTGAACTGCGTGTAGCTGAGTCCCGAGCCGAAGTCCCATTGCTGCGTGCAGTTCGCCCATCGGCATAGCGTAGAGATGCGGTGGTTGTACGGGATAGCGATGTTGGCCGGGTCCTTCGGGTATGTGATCGGCATTTTACCACTCGGGTTCACCTCACCGTACAGAATCTCAGCCATCGCCTGACCGCCAAACTCGCAGGGCAAAAGACCATCAATGATAGCCATCGCGTTGTGAGGAATTGAGCCAAGCAGACGCGGACGGCCTTCAAACAGAACGACAATCACCTTGGTTCCGGTGGCACGAAGCGCCTCGATGTACTTGACCTGACCCTCCGGGATGGCGAGGTCGTCGATGTCTCCAGGCTTTTCAGTGTAGTGTGACTCGCCGACCACCGCAACTGTGTACTCATGTCGGCTAGCGAGCTCCACAGCCGTTGACAAATTCGCGTCCGAGATTGAACCATTCGCGAGAAGGCCATTAAAATAGGTAAACGATTCGTTGCCGATCAAGTTTTCAAAGCCCTGGCGAACTGAAACACCATTCGGGAACATGTTGTTGCCTGAGTATCCTTGCCATCCTTTGGTCCATCCGCCACACTGATAACCCACGTTGTCCGCAGAGTGACCCGTAAGGAAGACGGACGCACCCTTCGGCAGCGGCAAGATATCACCAGCGTTCTTGAGAAGGACGATAGACTCCCGGGCCATGTTCAGAGCAGCATTTTTGCTGTCGTCGTTGCCGACCATGGACACAAAGTCCGCACCAGGCACCGGATTGTCGTACAGCCCCAGCTTGAGCTTCATCTTAATGATGCGCTTCGCCGACTCGCGAAGACGGGCTTCGTTCTCCGGGTACGTTTGGAGCATGTTCGTACTGTAGTTAATGAAATTAGTATCGTTGGGCACCATGCTCATGTCAAGCGACGTCTCCTTCAGCGCCAAGGCAACAGCTTCCTCGTAGGTGCTCACAACGTGGTGCCAGTCCTTGAGGTTATTGACTTCATTCCAGTCCGATAGCAGCACCCCTCAAATCCGAGGTCCGATCGAAGCAGGTCCTTGAGAATTCGGGAACTGGCGATCTCCGGGTCACCATTGATCGAGATGTAGCTTTCCATGGTGGACATTGCTCCAGCCTTCATGGCAGCCTGGAACGGCGGCATAAAGTAGTTTAGCAAGTCAAAATCCCCCATAACTACGTCTTCACGCTCGTGGCCTGTTGGCGTTTTGGAGTACCCGATGAAGTGCTTTATGCAGGCCGCGGTTTGGTTGTAGCTCTGAAGGCCACGGACGAGGGCAGCTCCCATCACCGACGTCATGTACGGATCCTCGCTGAACGTCTCGTACGTGCGAGCCCAGAGTGGGTTCTGAGAGATTTCAAGAATCGGGCCAAATACCCACGGAATGCCAGCAGCTTGGGTATCGCGAGCAGTGATCCGACCAAGTTCATAGACCAAGTCGGGGTTGAAGCTGGCACCACTGTTAATCTGCTGGGGAAGACGACAGCATCGTCAACGTAGTTAGCGCCGTGAACTGAATCAATGCCGTAAACCATGGGATGTCCTCCATTCTCCTCCATGGTGATCTCCTGGATGCGTGAGACGACGGCGCGGAACTCCGAGGCATTCCATCCGTACTTGTCACCAATGGGCTTGTGCCACATCGTGTTGAGATACGATCCGACGTACTGCTGAGCGTACAAGCGCACCCAGTCCTCGTTCAACGTGTTGTCCTTGGGGTTGACGACGAGGCTGATGTCTATCTGCGTCATCTGACCGATCACTTGTGCCACAGAGAAGTCATCAACGATGGCTTGAGCCTTGGCATCGTAAGTCATGTCTTTAGCGGCAGTTGTCGAGGTCACCGTGCCAGGCAACGAGAGAAGAGCTGCAGAATAAACTGCTGCCAACCAAGGCTTGACCATTGATTTCGCTCAAACGGCGTGCGCTGCTGTCGTAGGATTACCCTGGGTTTTACTGCGTCGCGCGTGGAGAAATGGAAAGTGAAGCGCATTGAGCTGGTGAACCGATTTTAGAGAGCAGCGTGTCTGCTGTTGATGCCAAGATTACATCGTAGCGGGTTGTGAGGTTGAAGGGGTCCTGCGTGCTCGGACTCGTATCTCTAAGAGCTGCACCGACCGGACGGGGTTGTACGCCATCTAGGCTTGCGAGAGTATTGCAGACACCGGCTGGGTCACAATTCGAGTTTCCCGCGGATAGGATAGTCTTTGTTGGGAGCTCTCAGCCACAAAGATTCAAATCGCAGCTTGTTCAAGTCGGGCTTAATCGTTTCGAGAATCGTGAAATCATGAAAGCACAACCAGCTCCGTAGCAGGATTATGCGGTTATGGTGATTATGACGGCGATGTTTATGAAGTTGCATTGAATACGGGTTTGTTGTGGGAAATCGTGAGCAGATGAACCCCTCAATTGTCGCGTCGGGAACGGCAACAATATTTTCAATTTCAGGGTATTCCTATCTCGGGGTGTATTATTGTGAATTCCGGCCAAATTTGGCGATCTGGGGCTATTCTGTGCTCAAGTCAAAACCGATCCAATACAAATCCAAGTCATTTTGCCACTCCAATTGGGTACCATAGTAACCTATCGTCTAAGTGCGACTCGCTGCTAATTATAGTTTTGTTTGGCTCGGGCGATTGGCGCGATTGGGCTTGGGCGATTAACCAACCGCCCAATCCAGTTTTGAGTAAAACGCTATACCGTTTTTAGTGATACCATACCTGTTTGCTGTCAGGAAGTGCTAACTTCCATCAGCTATTCATCCGCAAAGCACATAACGGCCAACTATTTGCTACAAGGATGCAAGGAGCCCATCAATGCCTTCGTCAACTCAAACGTCTCGAATTTCGCTCACCGACTCCTAAAAGCTGCAAATATGTCAGCATTATAATATTATGCAATATCCTTAGAAAACTAAACCTAACTATCTGGACATCGATAACATGTTCTCAAAGATGGACAGAAAAATATTTTAGTTTGTGCCTATACTGTACAAATACAGACAAGGTTAACAACTTGGTTTGCAAATGACTTCTGATTAGCTAAATTGTTGAAGGCAAGGAAGTACATGCATTTACAGACGGAGACTTGGATGACCACCTCGCGTTCGATCACCAGTTAATATACAGGATACATAAAGCTGTCTACCATACAATGTATAAATTTTGTCGATCGCAGTGTCGCTAGTGCAGCCTGACCGAACAAGGATTGTCACGACGTCTCAGAAGACTTTCCTTCTAGAGTATGCAAACTTGCTCGCGCCCTGCTCGATCGGAGAGAAGGCCTTCGCTGGCTTCAGACCGCCACAACCGAATTGGCATTTGTACCACAGCACAAACAAGTCCTTCGGTGTGTCGGCATACTCTTGGCCACATCTTAGACTTCTCATCTCGCCTCGGGCAGCAAGCAGGCAGGCATACACAGACGGAACACAAACCAGGAACTTCAACACAGCTGTATCCGTATCCGTATCCGCCAATTGACAGAGTGTCCCCTCGGCTCCAGTACGCGGAGGGTTATACAGAGTCGGTTTTACGGGTGGAAGCATTATCGGCACCTCACCGCCCGGTCACGGCTTTTGGTCGCTTCCCGCAAGTAGTTCCGGGCACTCACATACAGTATACATCGCACCACCGGGACCTCATAGCCACGCTCAAGCCACACTTGCTCCGTCCCTGCGGTACACACGGCCATGCGGCATCCGACGTGGACGTCGACCTGTCCCCAGAGGGTGTAACCCACTGCCTGAGCCCTCTGTCCAGCTTGCCAGTCACTGCTGTTTGTTCCGTCATCTAGTGTCGCCTTCTCTTACCTGCAGTCTCTGTCTGCCTACCGTCGTCCGTTTCCTGTAGAGCCGACCCGTTGCCGCAGTACTCTAAGTGCTCTGTAAGCTCAGTTGGGTAAGGCCAGCCCAGACGGCTGCAGTGCCTTATGTGACAGGCCACTGTCACACGCTGCCACCGCGTGTGCGGTGGCCAATCAGATCCCTCCGTAGAACTGTTGGTTGGGACGGCCTCGTGTCGAGGCCGTCTCGACAATGAATATCAGAGTCAATTTTACCCAGTCTTCCTCAAGCCACCGTGCATGCTACGTAACGGTGTCATCTAAGCCCGTTACACCTGGTAGCACTTTGTAATCCGTCCAACGACCAAGATCAAGATGAACGACACGTCGATGAGCGACGTATCCCGGACGCCCAGCGCTTCGCTCGAGCACGCCAGCTTTCCTCACTTGTCGTCCATCGAGTGGGAGGCGCTACACCGCCTCGCGGCGGTGTCCGGCGACGCAGTCATCAAGACGCTGCTGACCATGGGCTCGGAATCGGAGCAACGCCTGGCTGCGCAGGAGTTCATGGTGCGTGAACTCGCTGACCTCCGTCAGCGTGCGTCGACTCCCACGCCAACCAAGAACAAGTCCGACATCGTGAAGCTCGATCTCTCTAGCTACAGCGGTGAGGGCAAGGACCGCCTTCACTTAAACCGCTGGTTCTGCGAGGTGGACATCGCGATTGAAGCTCGGCAGCTGACTACCGAGCTTGCGCAGACGCGCTTTCTCCTGTCTATACTGACGGGGAAGGCCAAGGAGTGGGCACTTGGCAAGCTCGTCGCGGACGCATCCTGCTTTCCGACTACGGAGACTTTGAAGACCGACCTGCGGCTCGCGTTCGAGCCGCCCCAAGACGACAGCGTCCAGCGCTCGGCCTTCCTGTCGCTGAAGCAGGGACGTCTGTCCATGCTCGAGTACATCCAGCGTGCGCGACACCTCGTGTCGTGCGTCACGACGCATCCAGTGGGCATGGCGACGCAGGTCCATATCTTTGTCTCTGGTATGAACGCTGGGTATCAGCGTTTCTATCTGACCCGGAAGCCTCCGTCTACCCTGGAAGAAGCCTTCGCGGTCGCGCTACGCGAGGACTATAGCGTGACGGCGTCGCAAGCATTCGACGTTCCTCGCGTTTCGGCTCCTGAACCGGAACCCATGGAGGTGGATGCCATCCAGCACTACGGCGGACGTCGCGAACCGACGTCGTCCATTAGAGCACCAGCGTCGTCATCGACTCGTAGTCAGCGTCCGATGCGAACCGACGTCGTCCATTAGAGCACCAGCGTCGTCATCGACTCGCAGTCAGCGTCCGATGCGATCCTTCCGATGCGGTAAACCGGGACATCGCGCAGCAGTGTGTCGCGCGCCGGCACCTGGGACGGCGAACGTCACGACTACGAACGACGTCGCCGTTCCAAAACGGCGACAACCAGTAGGTGCGGGGCGCCCTACTGGTCGTGAACGGAGCGATGGTTCTCTGGTGGCGGAACCTCCGCCTAGCCCCCGTGCTTCAAGCACACCTCTTTGCCACCACCTCCGGCAGTGACTCGAGACTGATAGTGCTCAGTCTCCACGTTGATGGCGCGAAGCGCCCACTTCGCGCTGCTGGACTCGGGCGCGACAAACAACTTCGTTCGCGCCGACAGTTTGCCGATGTTACCGGCGGACATGGGCATTCGTGAAGGCCCCGGCGACATGATCGTCAAGTATACAGACGGGAAGCCGCGGCGGACGCCGCGGCGCTCGGTTACCTTCGCTTACGAGCTCGACGGGCTGCGCAGCTCCGAGGAGTTTCTGGTCATCGAGCTGAGCGGCTCGTTCGACTGCGTGTTTCGCATCCCGTGGCTCGCTCGCCATCTGCCTGATATCGACTGGCTGACTGGCACCGTCCGCCCCCGAGACATCGACGTGAATGCAGTGCTGGCGTTTCTGAGCGGAATGCCAAACCAATGACCGCATGTTGCAGTCATGGACTCCGACTCCATGACCCATGCTGCACGCGAAGTGAGCGATGGCCCGTGTGTGGCATGCGAGCAAGCTACCTGCGCCAGTCTTGAGCAGTCGCCTCAAGACGTGTCCGACGTGGTCGAGCAGGGGTTCCCACGTCCCGATGAGCAGCAGCTCTCGGAAACCGACAACGACGTGGTCGAGCATGGGTTCCCACGTCTGGATGAGCAGTGGCTCTCCAGTGAGAAAGAGCAAGAAAATGTGGTTGAGCATGGTCTCCCACGCGCGGTCGAGCATGGGTTCCCGCGAGTGGTCGAGCGGGAGCTCCCTGAAGAAGTTGATGTGGTAGAGCGTGGCCTCCCACGCGCGGTCGAGCATGGGTTCCCGCGAGTGGTCGAGCGGGAGCTCCCAGACGATAAAGACGCGGCCGATCGCAGTGATCCGCGTCCAGACGCCGATGTAGAGTCCCGGCGTCCCAATTCAGCAGCCATGATCGAGCGTGTGCTCTCATCGCCTGCTTCGGAAGACACTCCACGTCCAGTACGACGTCACGGTCCTCGCAAACCACGACGTCCCCGCATATCATCCAGCGACTCAGTCGGACCTGAGTCCGAGGTGATTTCAGTCCTGATGGGGGACGACGCGGAGGCACCTCCGTGTGATGCAGCCGAGATTACTCGGCTGCCTGGACTTTCGTGGAAACACTTCCTCCGCGACTTGAAGCAGGGCGAGATCAAGCAAGTGTGCATGATCGTCGCTGAGGACGCTGCGTCGATCACAGCGGTCGAGACCGCCGCCTCGGATCCAGCATCCGATGCCGCGAAGCGCCCACAAGGCGCGGAGCTGAAGAGCGCCCGTGAAGCGCGGTTCGCTGCCCAGTCGTTACCAGCTCTCGCAGCCGCAGGTAATCCAGTGACTCCCCTTGTGCGAGAGTTTATTGACATCTTCCCCGACAAGGTGTCAGCCGCTCTTCCTCCAGATCGCGGGGTTCGGCACGAGATCGACCTCGTGCCTGGCGCTAAATGCTGTGTGACGCGACAATGGCCGCTACCACGCAACCAAGTCGAGGCAATCGACGCCTTCTTCGAGGGTCGCCGACAGGCCGGCCACGTCCGTGAGAGTCTGTCTCCTCACTTCAGCCCGACGTTCTGTGTCAAGAAAACAACCGGTGGGTGGCGCATCGTCCATGCCTACAACAAGCTGAACGACGCCACCCGCAGACGCCAATCCCCAGGAAGGACATGGTGCTCGACACCATGTCCGGCAGCACAACCTATAGCGCCATCGATCTGAGGGACGGGTTCTATCAGATCTTGATGCGCAAAGCCGACGTGCCGTTGGCCGCCGTCAACACGCCCAGTGGAATGCTGTGGGAGTGGCTCGTGATGCCGCAGGGACTCAAGAACGCCCCGGCCACCTTCAACCGCATGGTGTCGAATCTACTCCGGCCGTACCGAGCCTTCGCGCCGAGCTACTTCGACGACATCTTCATCCACAGTCGTGCCGAGGGCGGCATGACGGACATCGAGGTGCATCTACAACACCTCCGGAAGGTGTTCGAGGTGATGCGAGAGAACAAGTTGTACGCCAACTTGAAGAAGTGCATCTTCTGCGCCCCCGAGATTCCGGTGCTTGGGAGCTACGTCAGCAGAGAAGGAGTCCGTGCTGACCCCGAGAAGATCGAATCCATCTGCTCGTGGCCCACGCCTCAGGATCAGAAGCAGCTCCGACAGTGGCTGGGTCTTGCGACGTATCTCCACAATCACTCGAAGAACTTCGCGGCGACCATTCGCCCACTGTCGCAGCTCCTCAAGGCAGACACCACGTGGTCATGGCGTCCAGAACATCAAGCTGCGTTCGACGCGGTGAAGAGGTCCTTATCCACCGCGCCCGTCCTCATGCTTCCGGACCACTCGAAACCCTTCCATGTGGTGTGCGACGCGAGCGACTTCGCAATAGGCTGTGCCCTGATGCAGTTCGATGATGAGGGACGCGAGCGAGTGGTGAGCTACCAGTCGCGTCAGCTGAAGTCGGCGGAGCGCAACTACCCTGTGCACGACAAGGAGTTGCTGGCCATGCGCTACGCACCCATCAAGTTTCGCGTTTACTTGCTGGGTGAACAGACCTTCACCATTTACACCGACCACGCGTCGTTGCGCACCGCAACGAAGAGCCCTCATTTGTCCCAGCGCATGGCGCGCTGGCTGTCGCTGTTCTCCGAGTACAACTTCGTGGTGCACTACAAGCCAGGCAAGACGAATATTTTTGCCGACGCTCTGTCGCGCCGTCCAGACTACGCGCAATCCGGCCGCCACGCAGTTGGCGATGAAGACGACGACGAATGCGCCGTGTGTATTGCTGAAGAAGTCGCGGCTGTCGAAGTCGCCGCGACCAGTCCACTGCGTGACCTCATATCGACCGCGTACGAGTCGGACTCCAGCTGCTCTGAGATGATCAAGTTCCTTCGCGATCCATCCGATACAGCGCGACGTCGGTTGTCACCACGTAGTCGCGCTCGCATTGATCGATACGCACTGGATGGAGATCTGCTCACGTACAGCATCGACCGCGAAGACACGCCACGCATCGTCGTCCCGCTTGACGACGATCTTCGGGCTCGCTTGATCCACGAGTTTCACTATACACCGAGCGGCGGACACCTCGGACGCGAAAAGACCTTCGCGTCGCTCTCGAGAGACTTCTACTGGCCCCACACGTACAAATGGGTGCGGAAGTGGGTCCGCTCCTGCGAGGCTTGCCAGCGTGTCAAGCCGTCTGCGTCAAAGCAGGCGCCACTTCGATCTCTCCCATTGCGACGGAACCGTGGTCTTCCGTCAGCATGGATTTCGTCTTTGGGCTGCCTCGCGACACTCAAGGCCGCACTGGTGTTCTCGTGTTCGTCAATCGTTTTAGCAAGATGGTTCACCTTGCTCCTGTTGCTGCAGCAGTCACTGCAACCCAGTCGGCGATGATCTTTCTCGACCTCGTCTA
The DNA here is from genome assembly GCA_011947335.1 of Phytophthora constricta. Taxonomy (NCBI): domain Eukaryota; phylum Oomycota; class Peronosporomycetes; order Peronosporales; family Peronosporaceae; genus Phytophthora; species Phytophthora constricta. Next base: position 60,102 of record JAAVTI010000099.1, read on the forward strand.
CCGCCACCACGGCTTGCCGCTCTCAATCGTGTCCGACCGAGACCCGCGGTTTACTGCCGCCTTCTGGAGAGAGCTGTTCAAACTGTTGGGGACGCGGTTGAAGATGTCCACCGCGTCACACCCAGAGACGGACGGCCAGACCGAACGCGCGAATCGGGTCGTTGAGGACGTGCTGAGGAGCTTCGCCACGTCATTCACGTCATGGAGCTCGTTCCTCCCCATGGTTGAATTTGCCATCAACAACGCGGAGCACGCGTCGATAGGACTCACGCCGTTCTTTGTCAACCATGGACGCCACCCGCGCGTTCCAGCGCTCCTCGTTGTGGAGCGCTCAATGGATCTCGGCGAAATTGGCGACGAGGCCGCAGCTTCTGCTGTGCCGGGAGAATCGCCGGATGGACAAGATGCTTTCGGGTTTTCATCTCCTGGTCGTGAGAGCGCTCACGACTCAGACGCCACCCTTGTGAACGCTGTCGTTACTCGACGCGGCGCCCGCACCGCGTCCAGAGGCCTCGAACTGCACGACACGTCGGACGCGGAGCCTGTCGATACCGCGTCTCCTCCCGCCAACTTTGATCCTCTCCCTGAGCCTCAGCCGAGTGACATTGCGGCCGGTAAACGCTCCAGCGGCGCCAATCTGTGGTGCGCTACGTCCGTGATGTGCTGGCAACGGCAGTCGATCGCCAGAAAGAAAACGCAGATCGTCACGGTCGCAAAAATTTGGAGACATTTGCTGTGGACGACCGTGTACTACTGTCCACGTCCAGCTTACGGTCTAGTTTGGTTACGAACTTGGGCGCGAACAAGTTCGCGCCAAGGTTTATTGGACCGTTCAAGGTTACGAAAGTTTTAGGCGACGCCTACACGCTACAGCTCCTACAGCTCTTTGCCTACATCCTACTTTCTACGTCGGTCGACTACGACGCTACCACCCTGCCGCTATCCCCACTGACGGCCCTGCGGCTCATCCTGACGGCGCGGGCGATGACGCTGCGCCTGGTTCTTCTCGAGCTGTTCCAGCCGACGGGCGAGCCGATCCAGACGCCGCACAACCTCGGTGTCCTGATAACGGTCGCGCTCCTCCGTTTAAGCGCGACGGTCCGGCGCCTCTTGTTGACGGGGCGGGTAACGTTCGTCATATCGTCGATACGATCCTGCGTCACGATGACCGCCTTGCTGCTCCGCGTACGGGTCGCGGCGCTCGGCACCGCGACGATAATCCTCCGGCACATTGTCAGTACCTCGTGCGCTGGCTTGGCCCCGTGCCGGATAGCTGGGAGCCTCGCGCCGTCCTCCTTGTGGACGTTCCGGACTGCGTGGCGGCGTACGAGGCAAGCCTCTCATCGGCGGATGGCTCTCCGAGCGGCGCGGCGCCCGCGCGCCGCGCCTAGCCGCACTCAGAGCAGCGCGGAATAGTCCCGTCACGCGTCGCTCGGTCTCAGACAGCGGAGTCTCCGATAAGTAGCTATCCAGCTCAGCAGCATCGGGTCGCGGTACGTTATTATCGCGACAGAATCGACATCCATCGAAGAAATGCACCGGGCAACATCGACGGTCGGCTTCCCACGACAGCTGGCACGCTTGAGTCGCCAGCTCGCTGAGCGACAGCCGCGCGTGCGTTGCCTCGCGTGTCTGCAGCTTACGAAGGAAGACGGCGCCAGTCTCCGTGTTCCAGCGCTCGACGAAAGCCGTCCACGCGCGATCCAGCGACCTCATGGTCACGGCGCCTCTCGCCGTGACGGGCTTGCTGCGCGTCGCCCTCCAGCGTCTGAAGATGTCAGCCATCTCTTCGTCTCCGCGGCTTCCGTCGATGGCACTGCAGTCGTGCAGTGCCCAGCGCTCTAGCGCCTCCTCATATGTGAGGGGCGCAGTCTTTCGCTGCGCCTGCCGTGTCCATGCTGCTGCTTCAACTTCCGCCTTCAAGATCCAAACGACAACTGACCAAGACTACGACGCAAGCTTCAATCTTAGGTGAGGGATGGTGTGACAGGCCACTGTCACACGCTGCCACCGCGTGTGCGCGGTGGCCAATCAGATCCCTCCGTAGAACTGTTGGTTGGGACGGCCTCGTGTCGAGGCCGTCTCGACAATGAATATCAGAGTCAATTTTACCCAGTCTTCCTCAAGCCACCGTGCATGATACGTAACGGTGTCATCTAAGCCCGTTACACCTTACGCGTGTATTAGCCCTTCACTTAGACCTGTCCTGTCCAAATCCAGACTGAGGACCAGCGCCGCCAGGCCACGCGCTCCGGAACCCTCCTGGTACTACTGAAGCCCCTACTGCCTATACTTCACCCAGCATTAGCCTTCTCTTGTCTTCCGTAGCGCCGCTCACTTCGCAGCACGTCTCCCTTATCCTCGCCTCCTGACCTCTCACTCGTCCAGCCATGTCGCCCGTCCTCGTGTCTTATTCATCTTCATACCGCCTTAGCGCGTCCTCCCTCCTGCGATCTTCCTTCAATCGACACCCGATCTTCAAGCGGCGCGTGGCGCGCGCAGTCAGTACTCGGTAACGGTAGTTCCGCCGTGCCTTTGCCTTTACCTCTCCGCCACCGAACGCCTTGTCAGCAGTCGCTGTCACTGCCGGTCAATTCGATGGTCACTTGGGCGAGGGCTACCAGGCGCTGGCCCGCCTCTTGTGGCATCGAATATGACCCTGTCCACAGGTGTACCGGAAATTAGATAAGAGCCAGAAATAGCAAGTATGGCAATTGTATAGGTAATATGCATAATACAGGGGCACCTACAACCACTGCTGTGGCTGCCACGCGTTTGGTTCTGGACCAACCAACTTTTGATTCTGCACCTGTCACCCAAGCCAGTCTTCCTCGCCTCCTCCTCCGAGTTTAATACACTCGGTCGTTTTGATTGGCCTGCAATCGAAAACTGTCTGTGTGAGGGCTGATCAGCTGTATTCGGTTGCAGATCTGGGGCTGCTAAGCGTGGTTGACGGAGAGCGGGCTGTATCGTGACACGCCTCAATATTGCGTGATTATTATGAAAGTTAAGTTGAAATTTCCACCGCGATCGTTGCACTTCATTCATCACCTCTGTCATCTTTTGCCCAGCTGCAGGCTACGAGTGAAGAGCAGAAACTCGCATTGGGTACCCCTCCTCCCGTCCTTCTGCCACCACAATACCCTTGAGTGTCGGCTAATGCACGTGCAAATTGCCTTCTTAGACAAACTGTAGTGGTTGATCTACTATGCACTGACTTCATGTCATCGGTTGAAGCCAGGGCTCCGTAGGTTAGCAGGTTCATCCAGAGGTACATGTGGTCTGGCGTGATGTCGAGAAGCTCCTCGATGGAGAAGGCGTAGTCGCTGTTGTACTCGATACCTTTCTTGCACGACATGAACTTCACGAGTTGGGCTTGTAGCGACTTGCCATGGTGGATGTTTTTGTGGAATTGCTTCCCGCTGCAACCCTTCGCTAGTTGAGGTTTTCGTGGCGTCTCTGGTTGCAACCATGACTGGCTTTTGGATTGGCTTGGGTTGTGAAAGCTGCCAGAAACTAGTACCGCTCGCACTATCGAAGTTGAAAGCACCACCGCACATGTTTGTTGCAGTACCAGCCACCACCGTGGCCGATACAATGGGCCCGGCCAATCAGCTGCCTTGAATCTCAGAAAACAACTCCGGTTGCAAATTGCCGATAATGTAGAAGTGACAGACGGATGTTGAGCTGGTTTCGTGAAATTTCAACGGATTTACGAGAAATACACAAGGATGGAAATACCGGTGTTAATGCACAGATCGACCTGGACAAAGGTGACGATTCCATAGTTAAGAACCCTCTTGGAGGAATATATGTCGATTTTCTATTCCATATTACCTCAGAGGGAATGTAGAAAAATCTACCTAGATTGTATGCCTAGTTGGTCATCGGGGAGCGACAATTTATTCCACTGGAGCGGGTATCCCACTCTCTGGGGTTTACTACTGTAAAAGGGGTTCATTTGTTTCAGTAGTATTGATAGGCCAAAAGAATATGTCGTAAAACTAAGGTCATTTCCTGGTAGTGCTGCGGTCACGTAGTTCCGAACAGCCCAGTAGGGATTAAACTGAACCATCATGGTAAGTGGTCCGCCTCAATGTAGGTACGTCGCTAATACAAATTCCAAGCTATTGGATGTTATAAATGTACAGATTTCTATGACATTTACAGGTTTATTCAATCATATAGGATTTTTCAGGATAAATAACATTTTGAAGGTGGAGGCTTAAGTGAAAGGATCCATTAGATAGACTTAGAGTTGTGACTCTGCACTTCAAACGCAAAAATTGGTTGCTTAACCCGCTACACATGCATGATAATGTATCACATGGCTTCACGAAAGCTACGTCTACTCTGAGGAAGGACTCGGGTTCGACTGCTTCAACCGCAGATCCGAGTGGTGTACCGAATCTGCGGCTAAAGTGGTAGTGCACTGTGATCGAGCTGAGCCGTCAAGATTTGCGGTCTTGTCGCGGTAGTTGCGTAGCGAGTGCAAATTGCTGAGCTCAGGCGGCGCACGGCCGGGTGCGGCTTGTGCAAGAACGTGCTGGCGGCTGTGAGCGTGCACGCGACGACCAGGACGTGAGGAACACGGCGTTCGCGCGCGTCCAGACCTAGTATATGACGCTCGATCGATCGGGTATTATCCAGAGTGGAGCTACATTTCAGTCAACACAGTTGTAGACCGGGGCTTCAGTTGAAGAAGGAGAGCGGCTGTTCTTGGTTATTTTGCGCTTGTTGTAGTATCGTAGACCTCAGTAGAAGAGCACCAGGATACGCATGGGAGCTGACATTCGTCAACTACTCGGTTCGAAGTAGACCCCGGCTGCGGATGGCTCCGAGGACTCGACAACGTCACGTTTACCAACTTGGATGAATCATGTTGAGGTGTCCGTTTGGAGAGAGTAGCGGCAGGTTTGACGGCAGTGTGACGACGTCTATATCGTCAACATCAGCTGCTCGTGGAGGCCGATGGTTTTCGGTTGATACCGATACCGGGAGGCGAGTAAGGTCATGGTTCCTTAGTGCTGTGCATGTCGGTGCCATGCTTCGAGTAGCAATGATGCGACTACGGTGTTAAAGCAAGCCACTACCGCGACAGCAGGGTATATGTGCCTAAGGAGGGGAGATAGCTATCACGGTTCCTGCTCACAGTGGATGTTTGCGGTAGAGTATTGGTGCGATGTTGCAAGTATGGCATTAACGCAAGCGGTAACGTGACAGCAAGATATACATACCCCAGAAGACGTATTAGCAGCCAAGGTTCCCGTTGTGGGGTTACCCAGACAACGTCTTGGCCGCACGAGGCCGCGGATACAAAGACGCATGATGGCGTGTTAGAGCTACCGTTCATTAGCTACGAGGCTGTAGTTGTTTCAGAAGCGAAAAATGTCCACCTGGTGGCAAGCAGCGAGCGACGCAGAGACAGCGAAGCTCTGGCTTGATTTGGTGTCGTGGACACAACAACCCCAAGGCATATCGAAAGTCACCATAGCTACGGTTAAAACCCCGCTAGAATATTGCTTACCAAGGTCATTTTGGCGGCAAGTGGCAAGCCAGACCAATCTGTACTAAATGCAGACGTTGGAGACACTGTTGCAGAAGGCGGTGGAAAGTGAGGCTAATGTCACGCATCGAAGACAGCGCAGCAGAGCCAAGTTGCGCAGGACACTTATGAAATATGGCTGTCGGTATGGTACCGTGCGCAAACAAAGGACGCGCGATGGTTTTACCAACCTGATGCAGCATGTCCGCTATGAGCATCCCAGTTTCCGAGACGAAATGCTTGCGGCGACGACTGCTGAGACCGGCTCAGTGGTTCACTACGCCCGTCGGACGTCAATGAAACGTTTTGGCTGGTGGCGTAGGTCGTCAAGGCCGATTTGCCACATACGTTCTGCGAGAACCCTCTTGCTCGAAGGTAAGACAAATGTACTAATACTATTTTTGTAGAATACTAACGATGTATTAATATTTCTTAGGTACACGAAGCTTGAGCCGCTCTTTGTGAAAACCCTTCCTTTCGTTTCGTTTCGCAGTGAGGTACATTGATGTCACTTAACCTGTAGCTAACGACGCCTAATTTCCGTTCCAACAATCGCCTCTATATCGCTTGTTGGCTTCTCTCTAATGGTCCCAGACTCACCAGAGGTTCACCGACCGGTTACACGGCGGAGGCCGCGAACCCCGAGAGGTCCTTATTATAATTTTGCGCCAGCCAGTGTCCTACGTCTTTGCTTGCATGCGCGAGTGCTGTCCGCCATCGTTTCTCCTGTGCGCCGATCTCCGACGGTTCCCTCTGCATGCTCCGTCTGGTGTCCATGGCGATGTTGGCGAGCGCATCAGCCGTTTTGTTGTGCTCGCGTAAATGATGTTGCCAGGAGATAACCCTGATCTGGCCGGCCAGTCTCCGGCATTGCCAGTGGATGGATTTAAGGTGGCCTGCTCTAGGCGAGGTTCGGGTGGCGTGTTGGCGAATTATCATGGCGCTGTCCCCTACCACGTGTACCGGAGTCCAGCGGTGCACATGGCAAGCCTTGAGTCCGTGTAAGAGCCCCTGATTCTCGGCCATGTTGTTGGTCGTCGTCTGGGCTGCATATGACATGCACAGTGCCCAACAAATGTGTAGCTCAGCGAGCGATGAGCCCACCTGGATCACCACCGCCCCGCTGCCGCCAGGGCCAGGGTTTCCGCGCGATCCTCCGTCGAAGAAAAGTCGATAGCGAAGGCCAGCTCGGGGTGGGGAGTGCTGGGGCTCAATCCACGTGGTGGCGAGTGCTCTGCGCATGATCGTTGCAGCCCTGAGTAGAGGTCTGATTCCACTATGGGTTGTCAAGTGCAAATGGACCGTATGGTAGCCTTGCGTGAGGCGGTTGTTGAAGAGCGCACGAACGTGGTGGTCCGATACGTTGTTGAGCGAGTCAAAATGGGCAACCCGCCACCTCCAAACCGCATGAAAGTAGAGTGCAGATCCGATGCGACAGCAGCATACCACCAGTTTGACGACCGCCTCGGTGAGGCCATCTTGGTCCTGCATCGTGAGCAGCGGGAATGTTTCCTCTGCGATCTCCCATACCCTGGGTGGGACGTTAGACAGCCGGAGCGCAAAAATCGCCTCCTTCAAGCGCGTTGCAGGCATGCCGAGGAGATCCATCGTTGCACGAAGACGTGCCGGAGTTTGGCTGCGGCTGGGCAGGACCAAAAGACATGATGCATGTCAATGCGAGTCAGCCGAGCACATTCCTGATGTGGACAACCTAAGCTAACTTGCATCATGTCGAAGAGCGAGAAGGCGCGGTTTTGAGCCTGAGGAGAATTTGCTCCCCCACGGCTCGAGCCCAACAATTCGGCGAATGCGTCGCCACTCCAGTGCGCCAAGACCGGCTGCCGCTTCCCGGCTTTCTAGGTTCCACTGTTGCTGTACTGCTGATGCCTTGGCCCTGCCTCTGCGTCGAGCGGCCGCTGTGATAAGTCGCTTGTAATGTTGCCTTGACTGCTTCCTCTACGATTGCCAACCCACAGGCATACCATGCGGCACAGCTCAGGGCGAGGGTGCACATAGCCGATCTGCACACTCGGGGTTAGCGTTCTCGCCAGGCCGTCTTCCAATTCTAGTTGAGTGCGCACGGGAAGCAGCTGACATTCCGGTGTATGCCAGCCGTTATCGCCACCGCCGGAGGCTGGCCCTTCAGGACTGCTGCCGTCGTCGGGTGATCCCTCGGGGCTGCCAGGTACCGAACTTCCGAGCTCCCTCTAGATTTGAAGAGCAGGAAAATTCAAAATTAAGGCCCGGACCAGTAGTTCGAATTGTGCAACGAAAGCCGCCGTGCGTTTCCGGCGTGGGCAAAGTGCCGTGAAAGTTATGCGTTCGCCCCCATGCTGGTGCCAGTGCATGACATCTCGGAGGCGCGTCCCGCATGTGCTGAGCGCCTTAATGTCAGCGGTCCCCAGCAGCGTTGAGTCGGCCTTGTACAGTCTGAGCTCGTCCATCTGTGTGTACGGTAGCCATTCGAGGCAGCACTCACCATAGTGCCGATTCGTCTCCTTGGAAAAGAACCGACACACGGATCCGCGCATACCAGCCCCGTTAATCTCCACGCGAGCTCCTTCCCACCGTAACACGAGGCCAGCGAAGAAGGTGGCTACAGCATAGAGGGCAGCCACCATCGCCTCTCGACCCGGGTGAGGCACAGCTCCGCCGAATTTAGTGACGAGCAGGTGGCCTGTGCTCCACATCGTGCCGCCCCGTCGCGTGCCACTCGCCGCAGGTACATCCGCGCCTGGCGTCAAGTATGTCAGAGGGGCTTGGCGTTTCATCCAGATGAGGAGGTCCCCGACAATGTGATATTGGCAGGTGCCCGTCAAGGCCCAGGTCGTGATCGCCATAGCCGCCATCGCCACGAGCTCAGCCCGGAGGTCGGGAACGGCAATACCGCCGAGTGAACGGGGAGTGTTGCCAGATCTGCATTCAGCCATGCCCGTGTCCCCTTCAGCTCTGCGACGAACACAGCATGCCAAATGTAGTTTTTAATCATGCGGGCAAGTTTGTGAAGCGTCTGCTGGGTTGGCCAGACATGCCGGCCAATGTAGAGCAGCTTGGGGACGATGACGGCCGTGGCGATGAGGCTGCGTTGATCCACGGTAGTAGTCTTTAGACTGGCAAGGTGCAGGCGAGTTGCTAGCTGGTGTTCTGCCAGCTGCCATGTCCTCCCCGTATCCGGCCTGCTGCCAACCTGAATTCCGAGATAGCGCCCAGTTTCGGTGCAAGTCTGGTATCGCAGCGTAGCAGGTAGGGAAGAGTCGTCTACAGGGCCGTCAGCATGCAGGGCGATCACCATTGTCTTCTTGGGGTTGAGGCAGAGTCCCGTTGCTTGCCCAAAACCTCCGCTAGTCCCAGTAATGTTGTCACGTACTCGGGGTCTCGCAAATAGACCGCCGTGTCGTCCGCATAGCCTGCGACGCGAAGCTCGAAAGACCCAGCTGCAGTAGTAATTGTGATACCCCGTAGACCTGGATTGCGGTCGAGTTCGCGGTAAAATGGGTTAAGCGCAAGAATGAAGAGCAAGGGCGCCAGCGGGCACCCCTGCCGAATACCACTCGTCACTGGCACAGTTCGGGATTTATCGCCATTGGCCAGGAAGCGAACGCGTGTGCCAGTGTGGAGTTGAGCAATAGCTCGAACGAATCGCGGTGGGTAGCCATGTCGGCGTAACGCAGCCACCATGTATCCCCGATCCAGAGAATCGTACGCCTTGCGGAAGTCGAGCAGCAGGGCCAGCCCCTCGAGTTGGGCGGCGTCCAGTCCCACCATCATTTGTGCCGCATTATAGAAGTCTAACGTCTCATGGATCGTGCACCCCGGGACAAATCCGTTCTGGTTAGGTGGATATGTTCTTGTAGCGTTTTGCTGACCATCGTAGACAGAATGCGCGTGAGGAGCTTGTAGTCCGTGTTGAGCAGCGCCAGAGGTCGGTAGTTGAGGGCGTCCGCCGGGTCGCCACCTTTTTTAAGCAAAAATGTCTGCATCCAGGAAGGACTCCGGGAAAATCCCGTCCAAGTACCAGGAGTCGAGCAGGGTGGCCATGATCGGGACAAGTAGGTCCTCGTTAGTACGGTACCAGTCGTTGCCCAGGCGATCTGGGCCGGTGGCCTTCCACATTTGCATTCCTTCAGGGCGGCGGTGACCTCTCCCT
>JAAVTI010000009.1:0-23313 GCA_011947335.1 Phytophthora constricta
CGCGGTAAATACCGTCCCAGCGACCTTAACGGATGGTACGCTCAAAACGCCCTGTTTGAAATCCGCATCAATACCCTATTTCGCGTCGTACGAATACACCACCACGTTGTAAACGCTCTGGCAAGCAGTCCTGTTGTAGTAGCCTCTGCAGCCAAACTCGTGTTCTTGGGGCCCAAAGGCTCTTTGATGTCTAAGAAGGGTATTTCGGCCTTTTATGCACAAAAACACTTGAATTCATCCTATCAAACGGTTTGGTTTCGGCATTCATGCTCCCAGTATATCGCTCCAACAGCAAAGCAAATGCTTCGCTAGCTAGCTGGACCCGCAAAACACTGCGACCATTCTTCATTCTTCCTCTTGTCTATAAATCAACAAAGAAAAAGACTGGACTCGACAAACTCGACCATGGACGGTTGGATAAGTTTGCTTAACGTAGTGACCGCTATCGGGCAGGTCATGCTAAACCTCAGCCTCGCGCCCGATATGTACAACATCTATCGGCGCCAAAGTATCGGTGACACGGCAGCTCTCCCTCTCGTGTCCATGTTCATCAATTGTTACATTTGGTAAGACGACTGCAATTTGCTCGCGTTTCATGTCCGTGTACTTACTTACTTATCGTTTACAGGATGTACTACGGATGTCTAACGGGTTGCACCTTCCCAGTCGGTGTTACGCAGGGATTCGGTGAACTCGCCGCCTTCAGCTATAACGTCGTCTACTTCCTGTATAGCCCCAAGTACACGCGCAAGGAGCTACGCAAAGTGTACGCGGGGGTGCTCCTTTTCCACTGCATTATCACACTGTACGTTGTGCTTGGCGTGGCTGGTGTGACGCTGCAAACCCACTTTGAGGTGGGTACGTGGCTTGGATACATCGGGACCGCTGTCAGCGTCGTTGTGTTCGCCTCCCCATTTGCTACCTTGAAGCGGGTCGTGCAGACCAAGTGCGCTGCCTCCATTCCGGTCAACCTCAGTTTGATGATCTTCGTGTCCTCGGTCTTATGGGTCGCCTCGGGACTACACGACAGCGATTACTTTATACGGGTCTGAACGCCGCCGGTGTCTTGCTGGGCTCCATCCAAATCGTATTGTACTACATGTACCGCCCAAGCTGACAGAGCGACGCGATGAGGGGACAAATCGACCCATCGAGCGAGGATTTAACCATCAACGTTTCTCCAAGAGCCAAGAGCGCTGGTGTGACTTTAACAGAGAGCCCCACATACAAGTCGATAGCTTCACCTTTGGTAATCACGGCAGCTTAACAGGCATGACAGTCGTTAATTAGTTGGAAAGGAATTGGACTTTAAAAAGACTTGCCAGCGTCAGTTTAGGCTCATGAACATATTAGTTGCATTTACTCGCGTCTAAGGTCACTCGTAGACGTTGATGAAGTCCAATTAGTACTGGAGCTCACACCCTCGTCGTCTCTGTAGGTGACGGTAAGGATTGATACACAGGGCTCTTGATACCCTCGAAAATACCATCCTTCGGTGATACGACGACAGAAATTTGCTTGTCGGCAAACCCCAGACCTTCGTCGCTGTTGATAGTCATCTGCTGCATCTTCGGCCGGAAACGTTTGTACACTGCGATCTGAATGATACTGAGAAAGAACCCCGCGATGTTCAGCGACATGATGATCATATCGTTGTCCACAATCGATATCGCTACCCACAAGGCGGTATTGAAAAACATCATGATACTGATGTTGATCGGCAGCGAAGCTGCGGACTTGGTCGCCAACACGTGACGCAGGTTGCCCAGTGGAGACGCGTACATCCAGAGGTTGATCACTATGCCGACATAGCCCAGCGTTTCGCCCACTTGGTCATCGTTCTGGTTCGTGACGTGCGTTAGACCCAGTACCGCGTACGCTGTGATGAGCAAATACAGCACCAGTGCTGCCGCTAACAGTCTGTGCAATTGACTGCGACCCGAACTCCAGCGATAGTACAGAGCGGTGAACACGATCGCAGCGATCTCTCCGACGAGTTGCATCACCATGAGCGGGAAAATGCTGTCCGTCAGGTAGCCATACAATACCCTACCTCCAACGCACACGCACAACATCAGTACGAAAACTGAAAACCAAACTATAGTACTAATTGATGCAATCACGCACCAGAGGTGGTTGTTGACGATCATTGCAATGAGTGGGAGTGCCGCCATCTCACCCGTGCTTTTTGCTTGCAGGTGTTGATGATGTCGGGTCCGGGACTGAGAATCATGCCGATCTGAGAAATGGACGTCACCACCCGTAGCAGAAGCACCCACGTCCCCATCGTTTCGATCTTGGTCGAATGAAGCAAATTGAAAAGTGGGGTCGCCATCGCGCAGGACAAGTCGGCGTTGAAGCACCGATAGCGTCCATTGGACGAAAACGCGGTGGACAAGTATCTAAACAGCTTGATAGGACGGTCTCATCATACTGACGCCAACGGCCTCAAGCCAGAGACAGGCAGAGCCGCCAGGAACCAGCCAAAATCCGAACCGGATCTGCAGATCCGTTATTGAACTGCGTCACGCTACCGGTAGTAACGCCTTCGTTTACCCCAGGAGAGCAGATCCAAACATCGGATTGGTGGTGTGCGGACGTCCAGTATTTGCCTGCAATCAAATCATTAAGTCGACGAAGGGAGGTCGGCCATGGTGTTTCGCTAGTCGAACAATCCAGACGCAACGACCGTCTGCACTTGAGATCTAAGACTAGGATTCCAAGTTGAGCTAGAGGTTTTAGCTGCCATGTGATAGATAGGCATCCTGCCAGCGAAGTTCTCTCTCTTCTCGTCGTTTCTAGGTCAAGAAGCGACCAAGCGTCCAAGTGTAGCCATCGCCTCTTCTTTGCTTACTTCGAAATGGATGTTCCAACTTTCAGCAAACCTCATGCTTCGAGTCGTGTACAAATACATTTCCCTGTTGGATCATGAGTAGGTTGTTGAATCACTGAAGACTGTATTATAGTCTGTAGGGCACAAGTGGTGAGCAGTAACGGGTCGGTAGCTGCACGGCATGTTATACAGTACACCGTGCCGGTCTTTCACACAGTGGCGACCCTTCCTATCATTGAGTTTACGACTACACAGCGGTACTCTATCCAGCCAATCACCGGTAGGGCCATCCTATCGTCGTTGCTTGGATGACTTTCGCGAAGCACTTTGAAACGGGCTTTCAAGGCCAGTCACACATTGCTCAAAGCTTGGCCATGCACTTTAATCCACTTTGTATGAATGTCACTTCGGAATTCGCAATCTCCTCGCCAAGTTCAGGTTTGCAGGCGACAACTTCACCATGAGTTCGTCGACGACTCTCCTGGCAGTGGCCACCGCCGTTGTGGAGCTGCTTTTCAAACTGAGCCCCATCCCGGACATCTGCAAGGTCCACCGACGCAAAAACATTGGCGAGATGGCAGAGTTGCCCATTATCGCGTTGGTTGTGAATTGCAACCTATGGTGAGTGCTCTGCACTAGGTTTTGTCGGAGTGATGTCGTGATGCTGACCCTGCACTTGTGTGCTTCCAGGACGTGGTACGGCCTTGTAAATGAAAATATGTTCCCAATGTTTGTCACCCAATTGATCGGCCAGCTCGGGGTATCGTGTTCAACATCTTTTACTTTCGATGGAGCCCGGCAGACAAGCGTAAACAGCTGCTTAAGGTGTACACATGGGCCTTCGTGATGTACTGCGTGGTCGATCTCTACTCAATTCTCGGTCTGGCTGGTGTTCTGGGCATGACAAAGGATGAACTGGGAACTTCTCTCGGATACTTTGGGGTCGTCTTTAGCACGGCGATGTTCGTGTCTCCCTGGCCACACTCAAGAAGGTTATTGAACTCAAGTCTGCTGCCTCCATCCCGATAAACATGAGCGTCATGATGGCGGTGTCCACGGGGTTGTGGGTAGCAACAGGAGTCGTGGACAGCGACTGGTTCGTTGCAGGGGTGAACTCCGCCGGCGTTCTGCTGGGCTGCATCCAGATCGTCTTCTACCACATGTACAGGCCAGGTCGATACGATGGAGCCGTGCTACCGGCGAGCAATCTGTCTATTGTTATCGTATCACCTAAGGGCGAGAACGATGGCACTGTCTCCGTCGATAGCCCTGCATACAAACCGATGCCGTCACCACTGGCAGCTACCACTGTTTATTAGCTGCTTTCACCAGCGTAGATCTGGAACTAACTCGGCGAATACGCAAATAAAAGAGCTAGCATGACTTTTACCTTGGCGTTCGTGAAATTCTGCAGAATTATGTGTGTGAATGGAAGTGTGGAGGCTTCATTATGATTAGTGCGCCAACCTGCAATTGTTTGGTGGCGTTCAATGCGTGCAGGACCAACGACGACACTTAGTCATGAGATGAGGTGATCGAGGACTTGATACTGCACCATTGTTTTCTGTGGATGTTGAACAACGCAGTTAACCTTGTGGTGGTGGCGGAGCTTAGATATCCATTCTTTGCACCGGTTCCCTTGTAAGCGTGGGGTTTGGATGAACACATCGACCACTTTCAAGCGGGCGGAGCCAATCGTAAACACACCATCCAATCACAACGATGGGGTTTCACCATGGACGTCAACCTTTTAATGCATCGACGGGTCGTCCATGTGCTATATGTCTTCATCCAACAGCTTCACTGGTTGTCCAGTTCAACCACTTCTCGATTTCTCTCTTCGATCGCAAGTGGACAAAGTAAACAGAATTTTGCCAATATATGAACCATGAGCGGTTGGATGGCGCTGCTGGACGTAGTGACGGCTCTCGGGCAGGTTATGTTGAACCTCAGCCTCACGCCCGATATGTACAAGATTCATCAGTGCAGGAGTACTGGAGAGCTGTCCGCACTTCCTCTCGTCTCCATGCTCGTCAACTGCCATATTTTGTAAGTTTTCACCAGCTAACAGCTTCAACTGCACCAGGTTGCTCACCATGTGCTCGTCCGATGACCAAAACACAGGACGCTCTACGGAATCTTGAGAAATAGCATTTTCCCGGTCGCTGTTAGCCAGGGTTTCGAGAACTCGTCGCACTCGTGTGCACCATGGTGTATTTTCGCTGGAGTACCAAGAACCAGCGTCAGGGTCTGCTCAAGATGTACGCTCTCGCATTCCCGATTTACGGCGTGGCCACGCTCTTTTTCGTGCTCAGCGAGGCGAATGTCACGAACCAGTCGCACTACGATGCGAGCACGGCGCTCGGATACGCTGGCGTCGTCATCAACGTGATCATGTTCGCGTCGCCACTTGCGAGATTGAAACGTGTCATCGAAACCAAGTCGGCAGCTTCGATCCCGATCAATCTAAGTCTCATGATGTTCATCTCATCTGTTCTCTGGGTTGCCACGGGACTCCTCGACAGCGACTACTTCATATTTGGTCTCAATGCTGCCGGCGTGGTGCTAGGCGCGCTTCAGATCCTGTTATATTACTTCTACCGACCGAAGAAGTCCGAGGGAGGGGTCCTCGACGACGAATCCGGTCGAGTACACAGCGGAACGTCAACCACCACCGACCCAGTGAAAGCCTACAATAGCACCGCGGTATTGAGCCCTGAATACAAGTCAATGCCATCTCCAATTGTCATCACCACGGTTTGAGATCGAAGTTGGCAAAGCCATAACGTGAACACAATCTAAATGTTTCCCACGACCACGGTAACAGGAACAATATAAATGTTCCCGCGACCACGCCGAGCTCAGTTTTGTTATAACTGGAATGAGAATGTTTACTAAGCAGAGAGAGCGAACTACAACCTCTCTGAACAAACTAACACGAGGCCCGCGTCGGAATCGATTTTTGTACACAAATGAAGGATGCGTGTCACGCAATTTTTTGCGCGTGTATTCACCAACTACCTGCTGGAGATGTCATGGGCTACCGATGCATACTTCAACAGTAGGGCGTTGACATGATTTCCAGTATCATAATATCTAGGTTTCGCTAGTTTGTGGTGGCAATTGGTGATTTTTTTCGGTTTGGGTGCGAAGTGCTCGGTCTGCATTTTTAATGACCCCATTGATTTCAGTCGAAGCTAATCAGTCTACCCGGACCTGCATTGCTGTCAATGCACGTGAAGTCCATCAGGTCAGCAACAATTGCTCCTCGACTACGGAATACGTGGAGGTATTTTCCGTTTACATGAGTATCTGTCTGCGCAATGGTGTGCCATGGCCTAATCGGCTGAGGGCTCAGAGGAGTGCAGACCCAGCTCGTCCACACGAAGTGGCAATACCTTCGATAACTCTGCATTGCGGGGGTGTTAGGATGATCGGCTTAAGTTTCCTTCAAAGTGTAAAGAACTTCGTAAACGCCGTGAAAAATAACAATAGTGCATCCTCCACAGCAGAATAAACACATGAGCATGCTATTTCCTTGTTTTCAGCCAAATCGCGAGTGGCAGGGAAAAACAATAAACGCCATCGCAACGGAGTTACAAAAGCTTGTCACGATGAAACCAAATCGAGGTCAAAGACGGACGCGAAAAGAAAAGTTCTCGAGTATTTTGATAGCCACACAGGAGCTTCGAACATATTGCTGCACCCGGGTTTATCTCTTCCGGAAGTAGAGCCGGCAGCCAGCAATCAAGTTTCCAAAGCATAATCGCAATATAATTTCTTGAGTAACCAACGTCACACACATCACAAGGTAGCCCCACGATATCTTTAGTTGGTTCGCTTTCGGTCGAGACTTGCACGCTACTTGTCGCAGTCGTGGCTGGACTGCCTTCGTTTCTAACGGGCTGTTCAAGCTGACATAAGCCCGAGCCATCAGCATCGGACAGCATAATTAATTTCTCAAAGAAGCGTGGCGAAGAGGAATTGGTGATAAGCGATGGAGTCTGTACTATGGTCCTTTAGCTGTTTTCTTCGAGTCTAAGGTATGATAGTCGCTCCACTCTTGCGCGTACACTCGTCGACCACAACAACTTTAAATCAAAACGTCGCATCCGTTGGAAATCAAATTTTTCCATTCCAATCCAGTCAAAGCGTACGAATATCTACGATCCACTGCATCCAACGCGTCAGCTGTCACCAAGCGATATCTCCTCCCCTTCTGCTTCAGCCGCCACTGCATCCACTCCTTCCATCTCACATAAACTTTTTCGCTTCATGTCCGTGAACGTGCGTCTGGAACGGCAGATTCATCGAGTGCGTCGAAAACACGCCCGGCTTCGTGTCCGAGTCAAAGACAGCCGCATTGTCCTCCGTCGTCTTCTTCATGTCGACCTCCGTGGCTGCATCCCATTGCAAAAACTTCTGAACGACCTCAGGCATTTCGTGCTGGTACGGCAAACCGTCCACGCCCATCTCCTTGTACAGCAGTCTCGAGTCCACCCGGTCCTTTCCGTGCCGCAGCATGCAACGTGACAGTCCTTCGGCAAAGACGTCCCCCGTGTCGGGACACTTGAACTGGGCCAGCAAGAAGAGCCAGTGAAGTGGAAGGTGTGGTAATTTTTCTGAAAGGTAGCTTCAGTAGGCGGTCGGCGTCACATGGATCGGGCATACTACCTGATAAACAATTGCGAGCGCCCCACTAAGGTAAAATGCTTCTTAGTTCCGGTGAATCGTGGGCCGTGGGGTCCCGAGCATACGAACGATTCAGTTGTGTACCTAATGTGCAATTAAAGCCACCACTAATAAACAGTCGTTCATGGCGTGGACTTGGTAATGTCTTCAAAAGCTGACAAAACTGTTCTCGCTGGCTCCACTCAGTAGGTGCGTAGATATTAACCACAGAAATCTCCTGTCCATCAATTGTTTTCGTGACAGCCACCAAGTGGGCCGACCAAAACTCTGGTCATAACGGCTCGGCCTCTGTGAATGCCCCGTAAGGGTTGATCAGTATTCCAACACCACCTTTTCGGCTATCCGCTGCTCCCCAGCGAGACAGCGTCCGGCATTCTTCACCCTTGAAAATTCTCATCTAGCTGCGTATTCTCTTTGCACCTCTTCTATTTTCTCAGGTTGCCCATGCGTCTCTTGAATTAGCGCGATGTTGTACGACCTAATGTGTGCCGTCATGCACGACGTGCTTCATCAGGGGCCCCAAAGCCTCTCACATTTTGTGTAATAAGTGGTCGGTTTCCTCCAGCCAAAATGCGGAAGGTAACGCCCGCTCATGAGGAAGCCGTTGTTTCCTGATCGCATAAGTGGGAAGTAACAGCTAGATAGAATTAGCTTTTACAAGATGAGGTCTGCTCAGCAGAGCTCATTCTTCGTTTTCTCTCTGATCTCGACCCACCACTCCACACCCCGAGTATGCGTTGAAATGAAACGTATTCATTTACCCCACCACGATCGCGAGCATTGGAAAACCATATGCACGGTCGTCGGCATGCATCCTCTGCTCTGCTTGTGCACGCGCAGCAACCGCAGCCTTTTCCTCTTGCCTTCTTTTCTTCGCCATCTTGCGTTTTTGCTTCTGGAAATCTTTCCTGCGGTCTTTACTGTACGCTGCAGGGAAGGACGATGACATTCCCGACGAGTACATGGTCAAATCCAAGGTTTGGAGCTGCTCCTGCGTGTTTCGGGTCACTAGGATGCTGCTTTGTCGTCATATCATCTACTACAGAAAGGTTACGGGCTGTAATATGCTGTTCCCGAAAGCATCGTTCATCCGCGTTGGCTGGTTAACAGTCACCGGAATGCAGAGAGACAGCTGCGAAGATGTTGACATTCCCTTCGAGTTACGAAGAATTAACGAGGCGGCAGCGCATCCTGCGAAAGCAAACCGCAAAACGATAAATTCAACGGACTGCTAAGTTATGGAAGACAAATTGCTGACATTGGCTCCACTTGGGGTACCTCCGCGCACTGCGACTTGAAAGACGCACTCAAGAAGTTCCTGACTGCAGTTTCGCGCGGGGATGTGCCCTTCTGTAGACGTCGACCGCCACGACGACAACCGCCACGACGACAACCGTCACGACAATGACGTAACTGACAAGTCACCGCGCGTACCGCAACGCGAGTCCCAATCTGATAGCATCCAACAACTCCGGAAAATTCATGAAGTCCTGTCGCCAAGTGGAAGAGCTGTCTATGACTTCGTAAGTGAACTTGAAGACGTAAGCAACACTGGAATCACGAGTCGCTGAAGATGGAGATAGTGAAGATGGAGCTACCGCGCTATAAGAAAACAGTGAAGGAGGCGACTCTGAAGTCCCGACACAAATTGGAACGGGTGAGCAATCTCAGTCAGAGCCACAGTCTGAGGCTGTGACACAGTCTCAGTATGTTCCAGGCCAAAGCGAGGAAGCCGAAGACTATTCAACACATGCAGAGTCGACGCACCCCCGCCTGGGCGCTAGCTACGTCGAAGAAGAGAACCGGTACTGCTAAAAGAAACGAGCTGCGCGCAAGGCGGGAAAGAATGACGGTCTCCGACAAACCTCGCAGCTGGTGCGTGCTGTTGCTTCAGGGTCCATTCCTTCACTCGCAGTCGTGGTGGATGCATACATGAATGGATTCCGTCTCAACAATTCTGATGCGTTGAGAGCCATGGCGATTATTAAGCAGACGCACTCGACCAGGATTTCAGTTCAGGAAGGAAGCAAAACTCCAGCCACGGACTCTACCCAAATTATGCATGTGCTGCCGCTTCGCCAAATTGAATCTTGCGAAAGCCAGGTTGCGCACTACCAAAACTGATAGTTTAGCGACTATGACACGAGAATCCGAGCTGACGATCTGACGATCAAGACTGGACGAGTGGTATACGATGTGCAAATGCTCAAGGCAATGAAGTCCTGGCACACTGTAATCCCTCGGTTTCAAGAATTGGAAAAAACTATCAAATGGATCACGAATGAATTGGATATTGCGGGGTGGGAACCGGGTCAAAGCTGGAAGGACGAGTACCTGGGTACAGCCACAGTGGTGGAAGCCCTGCAAACCATTAACGTTCTTGGGGAGTACGATTTGATCACAACACTACGCGGTCGTTCGCTCGTGGAAATGTCGTGTATGGATCTCTGTATACAGTCCTTCATCAATATTTATCGAGACGAGCATGAAATTAATGCTCTCCCTTCGCACATCCTGCGATTCCCTGTTTTCGATCAGAAGACGCTTCGTGAGGCTGAAGCATGGACGAACCTTCGGTCTTCTGTCGACAACAGACAGACAACCGATAAATCTGGCAGTTCTGCAACGGATGACAGAAAGCTATGGTTTTTCGCGATAATACACTACAACTCGGATCATTGGTGCGCTGTCGCAGTTAACTTTAAAGAGTTTTCAATTATCATCTTCGACCCCCAGCAAACCGGTGATTGTTGCGCCGCACTGAGAACCTACCTAGGAGCAGAGATGGTTCTGCTGCTACCTACACCGCCGTCTCCTAAGCGCTATCGTTTCAAGCAGGTCGACTGGGTCGTGCAGGTAGACTTGTATAATTGCGGGGTCTACGTCATGTTCTTCTTTGAGATGCTTCTCCTCGACGTCGTCCCAACAGGGGATAAGACCGACATCTCCGTGCAGTACTTCCGCTACCGATTCATTTCCCACATTGTTAAGTGCATGTAAGTTGATAATTCACCTACTTTCTTTTACGAGTCGTTGGTGCCTGCGCTAGTTTCACTATATCGTCTCGACATGTACATGCAAATACTTGGCGAAAACTCAAAGTCTTTGCTGACGCTGCCACAGACTTAGCGACAACTGACGTCTTTGGGGGCCATCATTCTTCTTCCACAGGACGTTTTTCGGCATTTCACTCGACGGGCTACGTCCGATATGCCCCGTAGATGCAGAGATACCTGATCGGCAGATGGCAAGGCTATCGAGCAGATGGTGCTCGTGTACACGAGAAACGCCTGAAAACTGTGCCAGACTCTGAACGACCGTGGACGACTGTGCAAACTCAGACCCTCATACTGTGTACGTATGCTCTGCCCGCGGTTGGCTACGAGCAAGTTGAGCTGTGGTTTGTCGTTTTCATTCACTGCTACCAAAGTCGTAGCACTTAGAATCCTGGTGTCACCTCTACAATCGCTCCAGTTGAAATACGAGGTTCACGAAGCAGGAATTCGTCCGTGCAGCCGGCACCCATCATTGATGGGCCATCAATGTGATCATGTTCGCGTCGCCACTTTCGAGATTGAAACGTGTTATCCAAACCAAGTCGGCAACTTTGATCCCGATCAATCTAAGTCTCATGATGCTCGTCTCATCTGTGCTCTGGGTTGCCACGGGACTCCTCGACAGCGACTACTTCATATTTGGTCTCAATGCTGCTGGCGTGGTGCTGGGCGCGCTCCAGATCGTGTTGTATCACTTCTACCGACCGAAGAAGTCCGAGGGAAGGGTCCTCGATGAAGAGTGCGGTCGAGTATACAGCGGAACGCCACCCAGTAAAAACCTACAAGAGCATCGCGGTATCGAGCCCTGAGTACAAGTCCATGGCGTCTCCAATTGTCATCACCACCGTTTGAGGTCGAGGTTGGCAAAGCCTTACATCTTAACAAGAACAATCAAATTACTTAGGATGCATGCTGCCAGCCAAGAGGAGAGAACGAACTAAGACGAACTACTTCTATGCAAATTTCTCCATTTGTTGTGTACGTTATCTCTGGAGCAATATGAGTTTGCCGCATTCGACTGGCTCGTCGTTTATTCAGCGCGCGGTGGGAATGTTTCTGCCATCTAAGAGCTGATGTAGCCGTTGACTACGAACTCTTGTCCTGTGCCGCGGCGCTTTGTCTGATTCAAAGCCAGAAACGTCACAACGTCGGAGTAATTGTTAGTTGCAGCGCCGTCTATCGCCTTCGCGGAGCAGCCCTCAAGGCGGTTTTCGTGCAGCCACTGCGTAACGTCAAGGTGCCCCATTGTTGCTGCATCATCCTTCACATTGATCGTGAATCCTTCAGGCTGCTTATCGTACAGGCACTGCACTATCTGCATAGATCCACCTTCGGCGGCACCATCCGTCGCTGCAGCAGTGCAGTGAGCCGAGCC
Source organism: Phytophthora constricta (assembly GCA_011947335.1). Taxonomy (NCBI): domain Eukaryota; phylum Oomycota; class Peronosporomycetes; order Peronosporales; family Peronosporaceae; genus Phytophthora; species Phytophthora constricta. The sequence continues at coordinate 11,957 of JAAVTI010000009.1, forward strand.
ATGCTCGTGAAGCCATTTGACCGCCTTGATGTGACCATTTGCAGCTGCAGCGTCCATGAGTGTGAATTTCTCGTATACTCGTACACCATATTTCCTATAGTGATGCTAGATCTCTACTAAGTTAGCATTCAAGAAGTCCACATTAATTGTTAATCAAGTCCCAAATAGGGGTTTACACGTCAAAACAGTAAAAGTACGTTTGAGATAGTAGAAAACGAAAGTTTCCAAAGAAGCAAATACGTCAAGAATGTGGGGCAAATTTCATTTTGTCCGCCAGCCCATGATCGAGGGCGTGGTGAGGCGGGTTTGCAGCGAGCGAGCAAATTCGAGAGTGAGCTCTTTCCAGCATGCAAATTGCTCTCCTATCTTATGTGGCGTAATCAGAGGCGCCGTTGTTGAACTTGCGCATTGCCTGACTACTTGCCTTCCGGAAACACAGGTATCCACCCTGGATACCCCGCATTTCCAAGGAAGCAAATACGTCAAGAATGTGGGGCAAATTTCATTTTGTCCGCCAGCCCATGATCGAGGGCGTGGTGAGCGGCCCCACAGTAAATTGAGCTTAGTGCGACGTCGGTCCTGGGCCTGGCCTATACCATCCGGCTAGACATGCCAATCGTGGCTTGAGCATCTTGTACAGGATACTCCTCGTAGCAATTGCTCATCCATCTGCCAAGCAGCCTGATAGACTAGCTGTCTGCTTCTCCACCGAGTAAAGCTGTCGCTCCACCCACACGAATCGAGTGCGTAGAGTAGTTGTTCTGTGGCACACCAGTAGCCATTGCCACCTTCTTGAATGCGGTCGACACCTCCTTGCTGCTTAAGTTTGTGCATAAATGTACGTCGTCTTCACTTCGTAGTGCCCGCCTCGCCCTTTGAATGTGACGTAAGGCAGTTCTTGGGCACAGTAACCCGTCACCTGTCACGTGCATCGTTCCCCACGCCCCGCGGCCATATTGGTCATTTTTGGAGCCTTCCAATCCGATGGTAACTGAAGTTGCTTGTAGATATGGAGCGGGGTTGCCTTTTCGATCGGAGAAGAATACGTTCTTTGATTTCAGTCGGTAGGCGTGATCATGACCATCGATGCGAAGGTACTCGGACCTTCGCAGCAAGAAGAAGTAGGCGAGCACGATGGTACCCCACAGAAGCCGGCTGCGCGGCTGAGAGAGGTCGAGCCGCCGGTGGAGAATCCGCAGGAATGCCGGGGTGATCGGGTGCTTCTTCGTGACGGGGTCTGAAAGTCGTTTGATGCCGTTGAGTAGGATCTGGAAATCTGGCGACGAAACGAGATCGACTCCGAGATAACATCGGTGATACCATTTGACGCTCGCAAGCTTGCGTTGAATGGTGCCGTACTGGTTGCCGCGGCCTTGCCGATTGCATCGATATCGCCAGCAGTAGATTGCGTAATAGCCAAGTCGTGAGTTGACGGTTCGAAGTGATCCAGTTAGCCATGGCGACCACTGCATTCGTCGTGAAAACGTGCACCACCGTAGCCAACTGGATCGGTACTTGGTAGCGGTAGAGCTTGCGATGGCGTGGCGACGGAGCATCCCTCCCATAGCGTGTAGAGATCGTCGAAGGGTGGACGAATAGGAATCTGCGTCCAACCAGCACATGTTAGTCCACAGATTGTACAAGGGATGATCAGCCCGCCAAGCCCGAGACCCCGCATCGGCCATCGTATTCGTCTTCCCGGGGTGTGCGTCGCCGAGCACATAATGTCATATTGGAATTCTGCGAGCGATAGCAGCCTGTTGTAGAGCTGGGCCAGCGGCTGTCGGCTTGCCCGGCGCGTTGTCCAGGCCACAGCACTAGCGTTGTCGATGAGAAAGCGCACGTGGACTGGGAGGCACGTTGCCAGACGTGCCCACGTTGGGCCCCAGTGCAGCGCCGCGAGAACCCCACTCATGAGTTCACGGACATTGATGGAGTTCGCAGAAGCATCGGCTTCAAAGTTGGCCTTGACGGCAGCCGAAAACTGGAGCCGGATGAATTGACGGAGCCTGGGCTCTAGCACGCAAATCCCATTGTTGGATGCGTCCATGTGCACGTGCACAGATACTGCTGACACGTCGCCGAAGTACGAGACGGGTATGCCGTTGAACTTCGCCTCATGATGGAGGATAGCTCGAAACCACCGTAGGTCATCGAGAGCCACGTCGGAAACACGGCGCCGACCCTGTCTCGAGAGCGATGACGCGAGGTTCTGCAAACGCTGAAAGAAAGCACGAGCCGGTGGACAGCATGATGCAAAGTGACGCAGAGTGCCAAGAAGCCTGAGCAGATTCGTCTTCGAGGTGAAGCCAGCACTCATCATTTCGTCAACACGGATCTGGGCTTTGAGGATCTTATCGTGAGGTATGGAAACAGTTCCACTTGCTGTGTCCCAAAGTAACCCGAGTGCCTTGCCTTTTACGAACCACCTTGTGAATTTACGTTCGTTGATTGCGTCGGGACCCAGCACGCACGCGATTGCTCGACGGAGTGCTAACTGTGCCCGGAAGCACCTGGTGCGATGGTCAATCTCAACGCAGGTGTGATCATCGCACCAGAAGTTACCCACGAAGGGATCACGTGTGGTCGCCGTCGTAGTTGCGTACAAGCATGCTTCTTCGTTTGCGGCGTTGATTAAGGCACCGGGCAAGTAGTACCAGGCGGGAGAACCGCACCAGCCGAACCCCAATGACAAGTCGATGATGAGATAGTTGCCGAGGACAAAGGCGAACATGTGGACATGATTTTCGTGCACGGTACGTGCCTGAAGGCGCCGGATACGTCTCCGAGCAGCATCAGGATTCGAGCGTCGGGGTTTTGCGTCTTAGAGCTGCAATACGTCGGGCAATATCCCCGGAGGATTGTAAATGATGTCAGGAAAATATGTGCGATCCGTGAATGCGTTGACAGACGCTTCGTCCGGGAACGCGTAGTCATTGATGATCCGAATATCGCCGTCTCCCTCTGCACCTTTCGTGACGACTCCAAGAGGACTAATAACAACCTCTGGCCACATGTTGAGGAGCGATACGTCGACAACCAAGTATCGGCCTTGACGCTGACCCTTGGATATATGGCACCACACGTCGGTCAAATGACCCTGAATTGAGCTGTGGTTGTGCGGACGGACTGTCTATTCGGCCGATTTGATGTCCATTCAGGCGTGACGCCTTCGCGTACCACACGGTTCCAACGGTGACGAGCCGTGTGGAGGTCAGGATTTTGAGGAGGAGGCAGCTCATAGAGATGCTTATTCGGCCTCGGGTCACTTGCCGTCTGGCCCCGAACAAGGCGGACGAGCGCAGGTAGCGAGAGATTGGCGGTTTTGGCCAATCGCGATGTGAACGCGGCCAGCTCCACATCGAGGCCTTCATCCATCCGACGGTTGTGGTCGGGATACGGAATGCTCCACTGGGCACCGACCCCGGCAATATTGGTCGCGGTCTCCATCCGACATCGTGCACTCAAACAGTGTAAACTCTCCATGTATTTGGCGTGAGCGTCTGACTGGGTACGTATGAAGTCATCGCTATCTGCTACTGGAAGAATTGAGTACTGCACGATGGTCGGTCTGGAGGCCCCATCAATTCAGAGGTCAGCAAACTCTGAAGCTAAGCCTCCGTACGTCTGCATGATGAACTGTCTGACTTCCGATGGCAGCGTCGTCGGGCGGAAATGGGCACGCCGACTGGAGAAGCACCGCCCCGCTACGTCATTACCAGTGCACCCCGACCTGGACAGGTGCTTCATGCACAACGTAAGAGAGCCTTGCGTCGGTAAGACGCTCAACACAGAGGCTGGAATAGGACTGGTTTTGGACTGACGTGTGTTGCGCGTTCCGGAAGACGTGTGAGCCTGCAGCACTGGTTTGGCCTCGAGTTGAGCAAGCAGTGCTGCAATACGTTGTTGTTGCTGGTCGTACAAGAGCTCGGATAGGTGCGCATCCTTGCGTGAAAATTCTTTTGCCACAGCGGGGGCCGCCGACAAGCCGTCAGATACAGACAGGCTACGGTATTTTCCGAGCTTGGCGTCAATCCAGAAGAGCAATAGCCGGCAGGTTTCTTGATCTGGCTCACCTGCGTCGGCAAAGTGGTCTACAAAATGGACCACCGCCTCCAACACCGAAACAGTGGCCGCATTGTAGAAGGCGCGGCCAAATATGCGCAAGTTACTGAGCGCGTCGACTAGGCGAGCGTACGTTGGTGCCTCCAGCACCGGCTGGATAGTGTTTCGTCGTGAGAAGTCGGTCATGTTGACCAACTGCCGACCAGTATGCGGTGGTAGTGCTGACGTGACTCGGACCAAATGCATGACGGAGAGTCCGCGAACGCCAAACCCAAAATCATAAAGAGCTCGAAGTACAGGTGGCGTAGCGCGGAATCTAGTGACTCGGGCTTGCTCAATGGATTCAAGTACATACTGGGGTCCTTACCTGTGTTGTCGGGGTGCCCGATGACGGCGTAGATTTGGCGCTCGACTACTGATGCTCAGTAAGCTGTGGCAGAGCGTCCACGTCCTCCAATCTCGTCGAGTTCGTCCTGGGACCCATGTGGGCGAAGATCAGCGTGGTCGTGGAGCGGGCGATTCATATGAAATACATCGAGTATGTCGTCTTCATCAGATTCGGAGTCGCGCACCCCTGAGGCAGGAAACATGTCTTCAGAGTTCCAGCTAGCTGCGCGTTGACGTGGTTTGGCCCGCGCGGACGACTGAACAGGAGGCTGCGATGCAGGTCGTTTCTGGCCACCGACGGAATCCCAGCAGGTGGCGCAAACAAATCTCCCCCTCGCTTGCCTTTTTTCTGTCTTGCACAGTCCAGAACGTGTTGTCGTGGAGCGGACAGAACACGCAGCGTATCAGGGCGGATAGTAGTCAAATCAGAGCTGAAATGACTACCAAAAAATTTCAATCCTACATTAAAGCATTTAAACATGGATTTAATCCAATTTTAAATGTAGGAGTGAAAATAATGACAAGACCTCTAAACAGCTTATATTGAATAGAACACTCCTTTTAAGCTGAAGATGTTTCATAAGTCATCAAGCACCTAATATTCATAGGAACAATTATAGAAACAATGTCGCCGAAAAATCTTCCATACAAATCTGACAACATCATTTATATAATGATTTAAATATCAAGATCAGAATTTAGAAAGTTGCCATCTTAAGCGAACTTTCTATAAGTATATAATAAGATATCATACGATGACTAAGCAATCAGCAACAAAGTTTGGTGGGCATGTAGATTTTGATCCTGGTTTTTACGAGTTCATGAATAGTCCATACATGAAAGAAATCATTACATGTGATTGTAATTGGAAAATTCAGCGACGACACAGTAAAAGGCATTTACTGAGTGAATACCATCAATTATGGAAGAATGATCGTGAGTTGTATGAAAATACAATTTATGATTGTGGCTGTGGCTTATCCGTTAATCTCAAAGATAAGTTTGAGCACTCAAACAGTATTGTACATAAAGAAGGGTTAAAAGCAATAATCACATGCGACTGTGGAGCAAAAATTAAGAAAGTAAGTGAAAATCTCACAAACATAGTAAAATACATTTAGACTATATTTCAGGAGCTAACACGATCATCGAGTGTGGTTGTGGCCTCAAGTTTATTATGAAAGATAAGATGCGACACTATGAAACTAAAGAGCATAGAAATAGAATGTATAATGATTATGAGTGTGGGTGTGGCTCTAAATTAATAATGTGTGGAAATAGAAATAGAGTTTTAAATCAGCATAATAAAACTAAAAGCATCAACGTTGGTTTGTAAGCCAAAAATAATGTTATTATGTTTTTTTATCCTGGAATCGATGAATAAACATCGTGACCATAACCTTAACATCGTTAGCACAAGCTAATAATCGCTGTGATGATTTAAACGACGTAGCGATGGGATAAAAGCCTTAACGATGAATATAAACCGACTCGAATTATTTTTCATATGATCCTAACAAATATATTAAGTAGTATATATAAAGTGATATAATAAGTATGACATACTCAAGCGAACGTTACCAAGCCATGAAAGAAAGTATAAAGCTTCACAGAAGCGCTACTATATTAAGACACGTGAAACTAGACTTGCCAAGCAGAAAATTTACGATGATTTGCATCGTGATCAGATTCACGAGCGACAACGTAGCTATAAAACGGTAACTAAAGTTGAGTTACTACCTCAAATTGAAAAAGAAACATCAAAATCTAATTAATTAAAAATATTTTTTTGTCTTTAGTAATATATAAAGTTCAACTTGATATACTAACAAGTAATATAAGAAGATAATTTAGTCAGCGTTATATAACGATGCTTGCTCACGAACTTGAAGGACTGAAACGTTTAGGACTTAAACCTATTAAATGGGGCACCAGCTACCGTCTAAAGGTTCGAGGGCGAACCAACAAGATGGTTTTCATCAGCAACGTAAGTGAATTCAAAAAAAAAAACTGGTTGCTAAGTACTACAATGTGACTATGGATAAGCTAAACAAGCAGCTAGCTCCCGATTATCACGAGGATCCTAAATATCGTTTCTACAATAGCAAATTTGGAGAGTCTCATCTATATGAATACATTCCAGCTGGAGAGTTTTACGAAAAGCTTGAGCACGTTTTGTTAAGTCAGAAGAAAGCTTACAAAGTAAATATTGCTCTCGGTTACACGCTTCATGATCCTATCAACGATGAGGACTTTCACTTCTATCTAACATCGAAAACACAGCCGTTTATGACAAGCCATTCGCCGTGAATAGTCGAGCTGATGCGAGAAAAATCGTTTCTGATATCAGAACAAGAGAGCTTGCTGACAAACTTAATTACCCTAAATCAGGAGTAAAGCTCAAAGCGATTACCGCTTTTAGAATCTATATCGATTATCGCGATCACGTTCTCGGTGATAGTGATGCTGTCGTACCAGAATTCATTAAGAAGAACAAGTATATCATCAATTTTACAAAGACAAACAACAAATGCGTTTTCTTCAATATTGCTTACCACAACCAACCTGAACCAAAGAGACCCGATCGTATCAAATCTTTTGTTAAGGATACTTTCAAGCAATATTGTAGATTTAAGGGTATCGAGTACTCATTAGGTCTATTCAAAAACTTCAAGCCGATTGACCTTCTTAAATTTGATGAATTTGAAGAGTGTTTCAATCTAAATATTAATATTTATGATTTTAACAACGCAACTACTGAAGTGAATTGTATTAGACCAACCGTAGGTAAATATGATGATACGCTCAACATCCTTTCACATGACAATCATGCTTTCTACATCACAAACATTGATAAGGTACAGAGTAAGTATATCTGCTCAACGTGCCTCGATGACTTTCGATAATTGTTCACGTTTAGCAAATCATAAAATATGAAGTGTGATCGAGTAAATATTGCTACTTTTCCTAAAGAGCCAAAGATGTATCAACCTAATCCAAATATGATTCAATCAATGCTAAGGAAGTACAACATCAGAGATGTCGATCACTATGTTGATCATTTTATTGTTTGGGATTTAGAAGCTATATTAGCTCCTCAAGAATTTAACCATGAAGCCAAGACTCAATTCTATAATGAACATATTCCTGTATCAGCAAGCGTATCAGATAGCTTAACTAAAGGTGTCGAATGCTTTGTTAACTCTGATTCGAAGTTATTGGTTACTGATATGATGACTTATATCAAGCTGATTCGTGATAAAATCTTTGAGTATAATGTTGAGAAATATGAGAAGTTGATCATTAAGTTAATGGACTCTTTAGGCCTGGCACGATTCCAGGTGAGATCATAACAGAAATATTTTATAGTGGTGATCTCCATAAGTGGATTGGTCCTTCTAAATCATTTTCTAACTTGGCTGAATTCGTTGATTGTAATGTGTCATCCTTCGTTAATAAAGACGCAAGACGTCTATTAACCATACTTAAGCAGGTTCCAGTCCTTGGTTTCAATAGTGGATCGTATGATATCAATCTGATTAGAACCGATCTTTTCGACATATTGTACAAATCAGGTAATATGAAAGTCATCAAGAATAATGGTTACATGGCTATTTCAACATCGCAATACAAGTTTCTTGATATCCTTAATTACGTTCCACAAGGCGTAAGTCTCGATAAGTATCTCAATACGTACATTGGCGGCTGCACATGTGAAGATAAAAATCGTTGCTCATGTGGCTTGACTAAGGGTGTTTTTCCATATGAATACATCACTTCATTCGAAATCCTTAACGAAACGACTATCCCTCCCAAATCAGCGTTCGACAGCAAGCTCCGTAAAACGTCTATCTCTTCTGAGGACTATGAGCGTGTTCAATTTGTTTGGAAGCATTATGAAATGAAGTCGATCAAAGATCTTCTTATTTGGTACAACAACCTCGATGTAGCTCCTTTCATCATTGCAATCCAGAAGCATCGTGAATTATTCAAACGTTTCGAGTTGGATATGTTCGTTGACGGGTCAGCTTACCAGGTCTTAGCGAGAAGGTAATGTATCAAACATGTATGAAAGATCTAAAGCCTATTCCTAAGATAGCAGCTAAATCATTTGATTTCCCTATTGGACGATTCAAAGGCTATATCAAGCAGGATAAGGAAGCTAATCATGATTTCGATATGACGATTGGACATCTTAACTATCTGCTCAAGAAGCAAAAATATCTATGCTCACATTGCTATTGTCAATTGGATACTGAAAATGTTTCAGCTGATCGTGTTAATAATAGGGTTGGTCACAAAGACGGTAACATCATGATCAGCTGCGTACCGTGTAATGTCGCTCGTAAGGACATGCCAATTAAAGCTTTCCGACACAAGAAGTTGCTTGACTACAACAGCGATCGCTTAGTATATTCAATTGATGAAGAGGAAGGAGAAATCTATCATAAGATGAAAGCTAATATCGCTGGCGGCCCATCCATCATCTTCAATAGATATGCAAAGCGCAACGAAACCAAGATTAGAGGTGGTAAATTATGTAAGAAGGTTATTGGATACGATGCTAATGCTCTTTATCTATGGTGCTTAGGAAATGACATGCCTTGCGGACGTTTAACTACTATCGAGCCTTACGCCAATATCATTGATGATATTAAAGACAATAAGATCTTTGGTTTCTTAGAGTGCGACATAGAAACACCAGAACACTTAAAAGACTACTTTTCCGAGATGACTCTATTTTCAAGAACATTGATATCGAACCAACTGAGGAGGTCATTGGTAAGCATATGTTCGCCTATAATCAGTCTCGCGGTAAAAACATGTCCAAGAAGAGTCGTAAGCTTATTGGTAGTTACTTTGGTGAGAAAATCCTTATCTACGCACCTCTACTAAAATGGTATCTCGAGCATGGCATGATCATCACCAAGACCTATAGCTTCATCAAAGCAGCTGCTCATAAGCCTTTCAAATCCTTTATGGAGCAAGTGTCTGACGCACGACGCGAAGGTGATGAATCTATTCAATCCATCGCTGCTATCATTATTGAGAAATTAAAAGCATGTGATCCTTTAGAGGAAAACAATGATTTGCTCATCGAAATGCGAAAGATCAGTAGCAATCCGGATTTGTTAGATATGACCTTTATCAATGCTTTTATCGAAGATATAAGTGCAAAATCTAAGTTCCAATCGATTAAAGATCTACTAATGAAGTTTGCTTCATTATGCGATGGTGAATAAGGGTATGATCGCCGATATGATGAAGCTTATTGGTAATGCTGCGTTTGGTCGATCTGGCATGGATATGTCTAAGCATCGTCAAGTTGAGTTTCTATCGAACGAAGATGAAATTATTAAGGCTATCGAACACTTCACTTATCTGTCCAGAACCGACTTCACTGATGAAATGGTTGAGATAGTTAAATCAAAGCGCCGTATCAAACTCAGCAACCCCATTCATCTTTCCATTGCTATCTATCAACTTGCTAAGCTGAGAATGCTTCAATTCTATTATGATTGTATTGACTTCTACTTTGATAGATCTGATTTCGAATACCAGGAGATGGATACGGATAGTGGCTATATCGCTTTCACCTGTGAAGACCCCTTTAAAGAATGTATCAAGCCACATTTAGTTAAACACTTCGAGAAGCATAAGTATGATTGGTTTCCCCGTGACGATAGTCTTGAGAATGCTGCTTTGATCGCCGTACGCCTGGTCTATTCAAAGAAGAATTCAGGTGCAATGCTATGGTTTCTTTATCATCTAAGAACTACATCTGCTATCTAAGTGATAAAATCGATAAAGAAACAGGTAAATCTATGATTAAGCTTTCTGCTAAAGGCGTACAAAAGAAGAAAAACTCTAATGTTCTAACGCCTGAGAACTTTGAATCAGTAGTTAAGCAGGATGAGTCAATCAAGAAATATCACTACACTATCCAAGGAACCAATACAGGTTTTCGTATTCGTAAAGAGACTAACTCAATCATCACTTACTCGCAGACGAAAACTGCCCTTTCGTACTATTATGATAAGAGACAGGTTCTAGATGACGGAATTAGCACTGTCCCTTTACAAATTTAGGGGACCACTCAGCCATTTTTTTATCAACATGATATAGTCATGGATAAAACGATAGATAACTTATTGAAGAAACTTTACTATGATCCTAAAACTGGTTATGTAGGTGTTAATGCTCTATATGAAAAAGCAAAACAAATAAGAAAGACCATCAAGCTTAAAGAGGTGAAAGGTTGGTACAAAGATCAAACAGATATTCAACGATATAGCGAGAAAGTCTCAATTTCAGGATTTTAAGATCACTTCACACAATCCCAATAGTTGGCAAGCTGATTTAATGTTTAAGAGCGGTAAAGTAATTTTTACTGCTATCAACATTAATAGTCGAATAGGCTTCGCTATGATCATAGAAGATAAACGTTGGAGTAGCGTGGTGAAGGCAATCAAGTCACTTGAAAATCAAGGTCGATGTTTTAACGACTGATAATGGAGTCGAATTCATGTCTAAGAGAGCTCAAGCATATTTCAAAACTAAAAACATCATCCATTACAATAACGAAGCAGGTGATCATAGCACGATGGAAAAGATTGAACGTTTCAATCGAACGCTGAAATCACGTTTGATGAAAATCAGACAGCCTCTCACGATAAAACTTCAGTGATGTTATCGAAAATTATAATTCTACTATTCATAGCTCGATTAACATGACTCCTAACGAAGCTAGAGGTCAGTAATGGAGAGTGAATTAAATTATAATAGAGACACCATGGATAGGCTACAGCTACAACTTGAAATTGGATCAAGCGTAATATACAGACTAAAAACAATGCAATTTCAAAAGAATCGATTAAATGGAGTAAAAAGCCATCTACGAGATC